>ATSW01004408.1:0-20901 GCA_000444245.1 Botryllus schlosseri
TCATGAAGCGGGTGAAATTTACCTGTTTTTGAGAATTCTTCTCCAGTTTTGCTTGTCTCAAATTTCTGAAAAAGTGTCCTCTCTTTTCATTTCCGAAAAATGGTAAGCCTAATTTATAGCCTACTAGAAGATAGCCTAAGTGACCGTCCGAAATGGTGAATACCGCTGCCGAGTAGATGTAAATAATTTAAAATGCTCTAGTCAATCTTATTTTTAATCTTAATAGATATGCGGCGTATGTTCCCACAAATATACGACCTGGAGTTCCGTATTCGATTGAAGTCGAAATCCTGCCTTCTCTTCAAGGCTCCGTTAGCGTGACCGCAAGACTGGCGTCTGCAATGGGATTTGAATCAACGCATACGAAGGAGATCATGACGGGTATATTATATTTTGGTAAAAGTGTGATTCTATTTACTATATGGTTTCTTGTTTCTTTTATAGGTCAATCGACATGTATCCAGTTCGATGCGGTAAACGTAGGCCAATATTGTAACAATAATATCAGATATGTTGAGAAACCCTGGAAATTCCTGGTTTGTGTGAACACGATGCGTAATATCACGACACTAATTTCACGCCAATGTAGGTTGATATTGTTTGTATAGGTTTATTTTAGTCTCGTTTATCGGAATAAACCAGACCACACGTGGAATTGTTTGGGATTTTGGTAACATTGAAATTGCAATTTCAAAAAGAGTTGTATAATTATATGCCGTAATTGTTCAAATACTGTCGAGAAAACATTAGAGCATGATTCTTCAGGAAGACTTGCACTAGATTTAGCTGATGTAAATACAATATGGGATGGTGGGAATTGGAACACACGAAATCGTCGACGGTTAAATGGTTATAGCAGGTACACTGTAGTGGAATGGATGTTTTGTTGATGATGACCGCCGGCTATAACTATGGTGCATGACCATGTAGTCCTGATCAAGGATATTCGTTGGTCCGCTGAAGACAGGGTTTAGAAACGTTTTTCGTGAAAGAGGCCATATTGATCCTATATTTTCAATTGGAATACTTTAGGATCCAACACGTTTCAAATAAAGTTTCGTGACTTTATGGCTAAAAACATTTAAAAAAAATTTAATAACATGTTTTAAACAATGGCCCTGTTTTAAACATGTATTTAAAATTGATGTTTGTTATCAATATCACCCAACATACTACCCTACACTTTACGTAACAGATACCACAGGAGTACACTGGAACAACCGATTTTCGGGTGTCGGTAGTTGGGAGAAATTCAACTTCGGGAAATGTTTTATTCGATGCTTCCTCAGAGAAACTCAATTATCACAAAAAATCTGTCTCCATTTTTATCCAGACCGACAAAGCTATTTACAAACCAGGACAAACTAGTAAGTCTTATATAAAATGAACTCGAAGCCCGCACCCATCTTCTGATAGATATTGCAGTAAAACGACGGCTATGGACACCGAGGAACATTGCGCAACCAAAGAAAATCCCATAGCGTCGATAACTTATTGACTGACAACAGTACTTTACAATTGTATTCGATTTAGTAGTTGCATCAGGACGCTGTACATAAGTCAGGACAAATAGCTGTAAATAGCTTATTATCTCTTGGAAAATAAATCACTGAACTTGTATTCGGCAATGAAATAAATTATCTTGGGGTGCAAACGACCTTCGTTTTTATAAGCCCCGTATACCATGATTTTAATAATTAAATATTATTAATAATACCGATAGATGCCTACGAGTTCCCAATAGTCTTTAAATTTGAGTACCAAGACACGACTTATTCATGCTTACATACATAATCGAATATACAGTAATGTATGAATGATCGAATGCCCTAGTCCGACTGTGATCCTGTATTTTCTTATGGTACTTTGTTCGGATCCGACTTCGGCCAAAAATAACAACAAAACATACTGGCAATATTCGCCCTGGCTCATGCTAAATCCGCATTAAAAAATCCGATTCAGCTCCGGGCAAGACTACAAAAAAAATCTGGTAGTAAACCAGTCCGTGGATTATTGATAATGCCCCCCTCACTAGTATATGGTAATGCTGATGCATGTCTATTGTCATGTGAATTCTATTGCAATATGTTTTGATTCTGTTAGATATCCATCCTTATAACAATTAGGCCTATTCTACCTTCAGTGAAAAACACGACGGGTATATTTATGATTATCCTTCTACGCACCTGTTTAAATGGAATTGATCAACACTGTGAAATCGAAGAATAAGAACCGTATTTTTCAGTGAAATTTCGAGCTGTCGTCACAAAACCAGACCTTCTACCTTTCGTCGGCCATGCGAATTTCAGATTGGTCGATCCTAAAGGAAATATCGTGATGAGAGAACGTAACGCAACGCTCAATCGTGGGGTTCATGGTTCTAAGTTCCAGCTCAATAGATACTCCACTCGAGGAGAGTGGAAATTAAGCTATGAAGTTCATGTACGTGAAATCTCCCATTGGTGTTTTCTGTCTCGCTGATATCATCATGCTATCGCAGGGTTACGAAGACTTTATCACGGTATCTATTGAGGAATACGTTTTACCCAAGTTCAGCATCGAAATCAAAACAGATCAATCGTTCTTACATCAAGGGTCGACTGCTCTGACTGGGAAAGTGAAAGCTATGTATGTATGAATTCAATCTAAATGGAACTGATTTCGTAGATAATGAGAACAGTAGTTGCTGGGTAATCTCGCATGATGGTTGCAGGGTCAACATATTTCAATATTACTTGGATGTGACTTAAATCATGTGTATGTGACACGTCTTAATTAAAAGGCAATATTGACTTTAAGTACTAATTCTTGATTCGACATCACGTGTTAATGAAGTGGTGTTCAATGTATATATATAGGATGTCATGACTTAGATTTAATAACATATATAGATCATTTCATCGCAGCTTTTCATATGAGTTGGCTATGATTACGTTACTGTGTTGTTGGATCAAAAAGTCCAGCTTAGTTTACTATCACAATTTATCATCGAATTCAGGTATACGTACGGGCAACCTGTCAAAGGATCTGGTTATGTAGAAATCTCCACACTGCGCCAAGACGAAAAATCGACTCGTCCAAACGGAATACGCATTGACTTCATTGTAAGCATTTGTGTTCTGTCTGCGTATCAACCTCGACGCATCAGACTAAATCACCATCTTATTAGGAATTCGCTAGAGAAGAAAACTTCGTCATTGATGTCAAAGATATAATCACAACTTTGGGTTGGAACCCACAGCAATCNGGCTCAATTTTAAGCATTTTCGCTGCAGTGACCGAGCAACACTCTGGACAAAGCTTTAACGGTAAAGTACAGTGGTAGAGCACAGCTGATACATTTTATATTCCTCATCACTTGATGGCACTCGAATATCAAGCACAGAGGTACGAATAGTATTGATATATAATACCTCGAATCAAAAAATTGCACACATTACGCACTGGTGAAATCCACATCTTTTCAATATTGGTAGCAATCAAAGTATCATGAAAATTACGTAACTGTTTTTGTACGATTTTTGATGTTAAGTCACGTAATAAACCATATCGAAAACAGAGAGAATCATCGCTACGTTTATAGGATCAATTTTTTCCGTGATATTGGTCATTATTACGAATTAGGACCAGGCAGTCAGACGTATTTCATTATATGCTAGGGTTACCATCTTCCGGAATCGGGAAAGGAGGTTGCTTTTTTCAAACCATAAAGGTTAGATTACTGGAATTGAAAACAGCTGATTTTAAAATATTATGACCCGCTCGAACGTCCGCATTATATAGTCCTATTACCCGTCATTTATGGCGTTTTAAGTGAACCCGACCATTAGCCTAGCTGTCAAAGCTGTAAAGGAAGATGAATTTCAAAACATAAGGACATTTAGACTTCCTCGATTTTCGATTTGCTGAAAAAGAAGGACTAATCCTACTATAGGAGAACGTATCACAACACTATTATATGCTGCAATTCAGAAGCCTGGAAAATGTAGCAGTAATCATCATTTCAATGGGATCATCACTAGATTCCCTTTTAAACTTGCAACTCAGAAATGACAGAAAACAACCAGCTTTACTCATTTCAGATACTACAACTATGCGACTGGAGCGACTAAAAATAAAGGCAGATAAGCTTTCAGCACCAGAATACGTCAAACCCGGTTTGCCATATTCGGCCTAAGTGAGAATTTACATGCTATGAATATATTCCGTGAGCCGGTGGTTCGCAAAGTTTTACCCGCGGCCCAAAAGTTGTTTTGTTGGTTGGCCGCATAATACCCAAAGTTGACATTCCTTTTATATAAAATTTCCGAAGGGAAAAGCAAGGAAACTATGTTGCCGCTTTTCAGCATGGCATAGACGTTACATGGGCATGCTAAGATATAGGAGCGACCGCAATCTATATAGGCCTAATTATATACAATCACAATCAAAACTGGGAAAAGCCGAATTTGTTTAATTCAAGCCTCTTTGGAACACAAGAAGCCATTTTAAAAGGGTGATTTCTATCGACATTGCGTCTCACATCATACGGTCTTTATTATTGAACATTAAAAATTGTAAGGACGATTAAAATCGAACTATATGCTATTCCGATGGGGCATGATGACGAACTTACTAACTACTTACTACGGCTAATACTGATGATAGTGGTAACCCGATAATATAGGCCTAACTTATGATGTGAGCAGAAGCTCGCGTAAATATCACTGCGAACCATTGGCGTAAGCTATATGACATTATTTATTCCAGCCGTCAAAATTCTAAAGATACCTATATCACTGCATCTGTATCATAAAGAACAGTGGTCCTCAAAATGGGGGTGCGCCCCATTTGCGAAACGCGGAAGCATCTAAGGGGGGCGCGTAGCCACCTGAGACAAATATTGTTTCTTGAACTCAAAATGAATTTACTTACAAGTATCAATAACGACAATATTCCTAATTGGATTACGATTTTAAATGTCGTAATTGCGTCGCACCATCCATACACCCATGCTACATTTTGACTGATACGGGACCTTGCACCGAATAAAAGATATATCTGTATTAAGAGTATCTGTTAGGTGATGCTGTTATGATCTGTCTGTCAAACGCCCGTGCAGAGTGCGCGGAAAAGCACAAAGATATAGATAGAGAAATGCCCTATTTCATTGGCGCATATTGTGCCTTTTGAATCTAAGAAACAAGGATTTAAATCGAAGTGACTTACAACTTGGGTTGCATTTAAAACTAAAATCAATTTAAAACAAACATGTTTAAAACAAGGCCCTCATTATAAAAAAAAACATTTTTTCGAGCCATGACGTCACGAATATTCAAGTGTGACGTAATAGTGGATTAACATTAACAATTGAAAATATAGTGTAAAAATAGCTCCTCTGACGAAATATGTACTATTGCTGTTGAACAGACTAATTTGAGGGTTACAACCATCCCATATCGATATACGTCGGCTATATATCCGGTCGGAATTGTCCGTAGGCTCATACAACATGTTTTTCGTAAAGTATTTGCACAATTATAGCATAATTTTGTAACTAAAAAAAACATAAATTTTATTTTAAAGGCCTTTTTTAAAACACTGTTTAAAACATGTTTGTTTTTAAATGCAACCCTACTTACAACGTCGAAGTAGCCATTCCGATTATAATCTATTAGGACACACTTTGTAGAATGCCACTCTTAAGAAGCGCATTTATTGGCAGCCCAAAAAGTACTCAATAAAAAATTGTTCTGCTGCCGAACAACTGCGACCATTAGAGAAAATTTTTGTCCCTTGAAAAGGTTCCAAGTTTTAATGGCATGCGGCCCACGCCGTAGCTTTTTTATTTACCTTACGGTCAAATACGCTTCAGCAAAGTGCAAGTGGGGTAAAAGATGTGATTAGACACTAAAATCACTGAAATATATTTATGCTATACGTGCTACCATTGCGCATGGTTATTTTTGACAAGATATTTAGCTGAAAATATTTCCGCGCTGGCCGCTATTTACCTCCAGCTCATAATTATTGATCTGTGCATAGCGCCAATTTCATATTTGAGAAGTCGCTGAACACTCTGAACAGTCATAACCTTCCATGCCATCAAACTATGCGTTGGGATTGCGAACACTCTTGCTGCTCATTTTAGAGATGTTATGGTTTGTCGATAAGACGTGGGTCAAATTCCAATTGTCATCAAAGTGTGGGGGGTCTAATGAGTATGAACACCACTGATATAGAGGTTAAGACGTAAAACTCGATTTATCGGGAAATTTTCTGTTTTATTGGCTTGGTGTGTGTTCCAGGTTCCACTCGAAGTCAAAATTCTAAGGAAAGTCCTACATATCTCAGAACTAACAAATACTAATTCATCCTTATTAAATCCTAACTCATATTTTTGAAATTGAATTACATGGTGACCGTATGTGTCATAGTGATATATGAGTCTATATGAGTCAATCGTCACTGTTCAGTGCTAATACTCGGCTTACAAGATGTTTGTATGTTGGCAACCATGAATATTTAAATAATATCGATCAATATGGAAACATTGTAAACCTTTTATTTGCTTATAGGTGCAAGTATCGCAAAAAGACAGCAGCTCGCTATCCATTGATGAATTGAGGACAACTCGAGTCCAGATCGAAATGAGCTACTCGTGAGTATTTAATGCAGTAATTACTAACCTTTCTGAAGGGCGGTTACCTAATTATATTTGGATGATTTCTTGGAAGCACTATTGAAAATTTTGACGGTCACATAATCACCAAATCGTATGCATGTCAAATTGGAGTAGGTTGCACCCTTATTGCCAGAAGGCAGATCGTCCATTTACTGACATTCCACTGAGTGCGTGTTTGATAAAAGTTATTGATAGATGATACTGATAGATTACTTTAGAGTAAAATAGCAAGATATAGTAAAAAATATAAAAGAAAATTTTAGGTGACACCTTTGATCTTACCTATAAAAACGAATTTTATATCAAGTGAATTGCCTGCGTTCCTAAAAATAAGTCACCGTTACCACGTCTTCTTTAGATTCAATCTGTATTGGAATTTCGAAAACCGGAAGCCATCTCCGCCAGTACGCAGCTACGATGTCGCCGTTGATGATGATGGTTTGGTCGTATTTACTATCGCAAACATATCTGGTAGCTGGGACCGCGTCCACTTTACTGTAAGTCGTTGATTTTTCAAGTTGAGCGGAGCCCGGAAATTGAGTTGCCTTCTCATCAAGCTAATTTCGCAATCATCGTGTTCTTTCATTCTATAGGTCAAGATCCTCACAGCAGAAGGCCAATATGAAAAAATGACAGAATGGTATGCGGATCGTTTCCAATCCTTTACAAATGTTTACCTGCAAGCGATGACAAGCGAAGTCGCATACTCAGTGGGCGACATCGCTGTCCTTACTATAACGACAACCCAAATACCGGAATTTTCGGGTTACCGAATTACGGTGCGTAATGGGCTAATTCAAAGGCAAATATAACATTGTGTTTCAAGCCACTCTCGCACAATGCGACTCATGTTCTCAGATGCTGTCGCAAGGAAGGCTTATACAGAGTGAAAATTACACACCATCCGAATACAACTCCACCGGTCTCTATCACTCGTTCGAACACCGATTCACTCTCGACTCCCGGCACGTTCCCACAGTTCATATTGTTTTGTCTTTCGTCACGGGTTACAGAGAATTAGTCGCGGATGCTGTGATAATGAATGTAAACGCAGTATTGAAGAACCAGGTAATGTGGTGCATCCATGCACGCTACACATACCTTAGTGAAAAAAGTGACCACTTGTCAGGAGTATTAAGGCACGAAAACATCGGCAGTTAATTGACAGTTGTATACTGAGCTTCGTTCAACTGGTGATGATAATATAGCTGATTGGACTAATCCCCACCATCTATCAGCGCTTCAAAAGGCATGCCCGAAGCAGTTTACGTGGCATGCGTATACTATCATTTTCAGCACCCTGTATGCATTAATAATATTATACCGTAACTTCGTACCTTGCAATGTGCATATTTGGGTTGGCTGAGATCATTTGTCATCGTATAAATTGAAAGATATATAACTAAGATACCCTAATGCCTGCGTATCGAAGGCATTAATTTTGATAGCGTATAGTTGAGTCCTCGCCGCTGTCGATATAGGAAAGACTTTGTGTGTAACCCTTATCTAGAATTCACCAGCCACCCTATAAACATAGATTCAAATGGAAACCAAATTGATGAAGCTGGAAGTAACAGTGTACTTTTAAAAAGAAAGCAAGAAACACCAATAACAATGCGTGGTAGTATCGTGATATCTTTTTTCCAGGTCGTCATGACTTTAAGCAAGCAGAAAACCGACGCCGGTATGCCAGTCAGCATTACTGTTTCAGCTGATCGTGGCTCGTATGTTGGTGTTCGCGCGATTGATCAAAGCATTCGCCTTCTCAAGTCTGGAAATGACATCACGAAAGATGGAGTGAGTCTATTCTAATTTGCGTTTTCACAATATTCAAATCTCCTCATTATATTCCCTAAGAACGTAGTAGTCGTGTGTTCAAGCTCTTCTGAAAGGATTTTACAGCTTTGAATGCGTCGTATATATTTTGTCGTTTTATCAAGATTCTGGAAGAGATTAACCAATATGGTGTCACTGATGATAATTCTCAAGAATCCGTATCGAGGATAAGAGTTGGAGAGAGGTGGGGGGTCCTATCCGTTAAGGCAGGTGATGCGGGCGAAATTTTCGAGGTGAATAATTATTTGCAGTAGGGTATGGCGTCTGGTGATCTTTCAACTTGATTTGTAGAATTCTGGACTTTTTGTTCTCGCTGATGCCGATGTCTTCGTATCTTTACCAGAAAGTAAATATATATTCTAGGTGTTTCTCGGTATAGGTAATTATTCTGTTATTGTTATTAATTTCTTTTAACTATAGACATGAATAGCCTATGTGTATAGGTCACACGTTTGCTTCAATATCATCAATGGGCTGCTGTTGTACTTTTTCAGTAATACCTCTGGTAATGGATAGTCCTGGAATGAATCGGGGGCAAAATGGTGTTGGATCGCCTAATTCTCGAAACACTTTATCAACGGCGAAACACGCGACGCGAAGTTTCTTCCCTGAGTCATGGATATGGGCTGATGGCATTGTTCGGTAAGCTAAATACCGGGACGATTTTAGTAGAGACAAGAGCAGTGGATCTTAACCTTGTTTCCTCCAGCGATACTTTTCATAATAAAAAAATAAGGACTGTAGTAAAAACAATGGGCAAGAGGTAGGTTAAAGTCCGGACGGGCTTTTCGATTTGGGACTTTATTATTGCGAATATGTCGCGCTTGAATACCGCCCGCGCATTATGGGCTACTCGACTAGACGATAATTCTATGCGCTATATATTCGGATTAAATCAAGGTTGCTATAATACCAGCGGGTACGGGCTCAAACCATCTGGTTCGATTGCATCTTACACATTTCGAATTCGCCAATGCGATTGGCAATACGGGAAAGTTAATTGTAGTGGGGTTTGTTTTAATTGCGTTGTGTGACTAGTAAATCAACTGAGCATGTGGCAGTGATCCCATATTATATAAGGTTAATGTGAGGTTTGGGGTCACAACACCAAACGATATCATCCTTTATGATACGATGAAGAAATATTCAAACGAATTAATTGTAAAACTCTAAAACACAAGTAATTAAATATTGGAACAATAAATCTATACACTCCTCAGTTATCATTGCAAATGAACATTCGACAAAATCTGTCAAATCTCGAAATTTTTCGTCGCTAAATATATACATCGACGATGTTTGAATCGTCTTTCCATGGATGAAATGATTTATTTTAAATCATATAAAACGAATTAAGCGTACTTATAGAGCGCCAAATCCCCATTAAACACTTACGTCACGGTAGGCTATAGCTCGGCCTATTTTCCGCAAAATGTTTCGGATTAAGCAATGTATCCTGCAGCGCACAGTGTGTCGAAATAGAAAAGGTACAGTACCACTGGTGAGAGTGGTAGCCCTTTGTACATTAAAGAGGCCTTGACGCCTTCTGTCTTACATGATTACCTAAATATATTTGTGCCTACTACACCATCAACTGCTACTACAATTTTCTTCAGCATACCGCCCCTGAGCCCAGTGTCACCCCTTATCGCCCCCTGAGCGTTCTCTCTCCTTCAAAATCTAAATCTGCCCGTTAAGAACCAATGTACGAGACGTAAGACCAGCAGGTACAATAATTGCTTGGCATTAAACTGCATCACGCACAGTTCGGATTAAACTTGGCGATACAAAGTTTTTTCCAATACATCAAGTCCGTTCTTTTTCGTTGCAGTGATAACGGATCCGTTACCTTCAATTACAATACGCCGGACACGATAACCACGTGGGAGTTGAGCAGTTTCGCTATATCTGAAACTGGTGGCTTGGGAGTAACAGCGGCCAATTCAAAGGTGATGCAGTTAGGGTTGCATTTAAAACACTTTGTTTAAAACATATTTTCAACGGTGTTTTAAACAAATGCCTTTTGAAAAAAAACTTGTGTTTTTTTATCAAACGTTGTCTAATTATGCCATAATCGTGTAAATACGACCGAAAAACCATGTAGTATGAGGCTACAGAAGATTTTCACCCAAAATAGTCGACCTATACGATGTGGGGTAGCTGGAAAACTCGAAATCGTCGTCGGTTTAACAGTTTTTGCACGTAGATATAGATCATTGGTACGGAATGGCTGTTCTGATCAGGATGACCGACGACCGTAAAAATGCTGCATAACGATGTAGACCTGGTTAAAGATATTTTTGGTCAGTGACAGTGACAGTGATCGGAAGCCCTTTTCGTCGAAGGAGCCATATTTACCCTACATTTTCAATTGTCAATGTCAATCCACTGTTACGTCACTGTTAAATATTCGTGACGTCATGGCAAAAACAATATTTTTTAAAAATTAACGGCCTTGTTTATAACATATTTGTTTCAAATTGATTTTTGTTTTTAATGCAACCCAAGATGCAGTAAGTCAGATATATATGCATAACTATACAGTTGCTTGCTATGTATAAAAAAAACCTTCGTATATGTTATTACTTAACAAACTATGCTGTGTATAAAGCCAGTGGCGATGGTACCTGGTGCCACTTGCTTCGAACCTATATCACCATTGCTTTCTATTTTCTTATGCAATTCTAGATTACTGTCTCTCGAAAGTTTTTCGTTTCCCTCAATCTGCCATCTAGCATCGTTCGCGGTGAAATTCTCAATATGAAGACTACTGTGTTCAATTACTTCGAACAGGAGATCGATGTGAGTGCTTGGGAAATGTAGCGATCTGCGTTGATAAGTAGAAAGTTCATGCGGAAAATTGGTCAAAGAAGTAGGCTACAACAACAATAAATCCATTTTATGTCACGAGTTATCGTCGAAATTTTAGGCGACACTGGAAATCATTGCAAATGACTGGTTCGATTTTATGATTCCTCCTGGAGTGTCAAGAGATGAAGCTGGACCGACTAGGACTGTCCGTATCCCAAGACAAGAATCCATCACAGTTGTATTCCCAATTAAATTCAAAAAAGTCGGAAAATCTGAAATATCTGTTAGAGTTATGTCACAATTAGCCGGCGATGCCGTGAAGAGGACGCTACTGGTCAAGGTAAGAGATATATGATTATTAACGTGTATCCAAGATGATTATTCACTTACGTTTTCAAAATAGTTGAATGTTGCAAGAGACAAGTGTATGTTGCCCAAAAACTATGCACATATATACAACAGGTGTGTCAAACATACGGCCCGGCAGACGATTTCATCCGACCCGCGAAGCAATTCTGAGTAAATTGAAAATGTGTGTATTTTGGAGCACATTACTAAGCAATGAATATTATGTTCATTGGCCACATTGAAACTGCCCGTCGGTGGTGTTTGTGGTTTCCCTCTAGTCGCCATTAGGTGCTAGCATTGGCATCCAATTCCGAGAAAGCAAATAAGTGCATACGGAGTTTTACGGAAAATGGACCCAACACAGAAGCGAAACCGCTATATGCAGGTTACATGAAGAATATAATAGTTACACGGGCAACCGCACATATAATTCAAAAGGTCTCTGGTCCCTTGAGAAACCCTTTGATATGAATGAATGAATGAATGAAGCAAATTACAACGCCCGCGTTACAATTAAATCTCGTGTATTCTTCACAACACATGCCCAGGGTTGACCCTAGTATACCACTAAAACAAAGGGGACAGGGAAATATACCACCTAATATCATCGATATAGCGACAATTTTAGTGGTTTATAACTGTATTCACCCGACCAGTCATCGTATTATTGCCAATTCCATAGTTTGCGAATATCGGCGTCGCTAGAGTAGTATGCTTTATTACGGCTCAATAATAAAGAATTGAAATCAAAAGCAAGGGCATGGATTTTGAGGTAAAATTTTGAAATCATTTAACTGGTGCGACCCGCAAGCGATCTGAAGGTTTGAATCCGGCCCGCGATGCAAGTTGACTTTGACACCCCTGGTGTACATTATACATAGGTATTGCACATGCTAATGCCATTCATATTTATATAATCTCGTGGAAGTGCAGAAATTTGATCTCAATGCGTTCTTTTCTGTATTTATATTCGTTACTGTTGACTTTGATCAATCGCTGGCCATGTGTTTGAAGTTTATTTTTTCTACTTGATGTCAACTATATTACTTTATATCAGCCGGAAGGTGTGGCGAAAGTAATATCCCGCAGTCTACTTATCAATCGATTGTCTGAATTTGAACCGAAATCCGAATACACACTTGACGTGGAGATTCCGAACGACGCGGTGGATGGATCTATCTTTTTGCGGTTAGCAGTTTCGGGTATGGAGAAATTATTTTGTAAATGGCGAAAAACTTTATGTGTCTTATGCAGAGATCGCAGTCTTACTTCAGCCCAAATCGATGCAAATGTCGTGCCCTTGCAGCAATAATCAATATTTGAACTCAATATCATATCCGGGCTTTTGAGTGGTGAATGACTAAATCCTGTTTCTCTTCATTTCTGTTGAATAACTACTAATTATTACTTATTTATGACAGGTAATATACTTGGAAATTCGCTTGATAATATCGGTAACCTGTTGAAGATGCCACGCGGTTGCGGCGACCAGACGATGATCATCTTCACCCCGACGGTTTTCGTGAGCAAATTTCTACGGGAAGCAGACAAACTGGAAGGGGAATTCAAGCGGAAGTCCGAAGCGTTCATCAGGGACGGATACCATAGGGAATTAGGGTAAATATTAAATAACATGTATACAATACCTGGGTGCAGTGAGCCCTCATGGATTTTAATTGCATTCTGTAACCTCAGTGCAAAGGCGGCCACGCTTCCCAACATATGCTGATTGCTGCTCTTTTGCTCGAATCAGTCTCACAATTTCCTCTAAATCATTATTAGTAGACTCAGCTATATATATAGCGCAGTGGTTCTGTAAATGGGCGATGATGACAGCATCTCATCAAGCTATTGGCCGAGTTATTAGTTGCTTTTATTTACGAATATGGTTTTGAGGAATATGTCTTCTTTGTACCTTATAATGTACGATAAGCGATAAAAATATCTTGTGGATGATAAGTCCGCAATAACGCGAGAAAGTTTGGGAACCACTGGTTTAGTAGGAACCTTTATCATTATCCTTGTTGTTGAGATTCGTATTTCAGTCATCATGACCAGTCTCATGCAAAGACGCCACGAAGCTTATTGACCGTGGCTATAAAATTGAACATATGGATTGGGTCATCTGCTGCATCACCTATTCAACATAAAAATGGAAATTTAAATCGATAAAATTTACATAGATTTCAAAGGAAGGACGGGTCCTTCAGTGCGTTTGGATCAAGAGACTCTTCTGGCAGTACATGGCTAACTGCCTTCGTTGTAAAATGCTTCATAGCAGCGAACGATCTCAATCCTGATTTGATTGAAGAGTCCAAAATCAGACAAGCAGTGTCTTTTCTGTTGTCCCACCAGGCTGCGAATGGAACTTTTGCCGAACCTGGACAAGTAATTCACACCGATATGCAGGCGAGTGGCAATCAGTAATTTTAAAATGCGTCAGCACCCATTTTCGGATTTGAACATGAGAGTCCTTTATGTTGCGAGAATCTGGAGTGAATAGTGTTAACGGATTTCCTGGAGGAGATTTTAATCAGTGCGACAGAAAATGCTAGATAATAATATTGTCTCCTCGTGACCCTATGTTTGAAATCGTGGAGATGTCATAATAACAATCATCACAATTCTAGTCGTATGCATCCCTAGTCCTTCTTTAATCGCATAGAAGTCGATTAATTTTCCATTTCCCAATTGTTTCATGACCACTAAAAACTTGTAGTGTAGCCCAGAGTCGGCCAAACTCATCCTGTAAAACTGGTATTCTTGCTTCATTTCATTTTTACTCATGCAATGCTCCAAATCGTTATATACCATGTATATCAATTTCTCACGTAGGCCTTACCCGAATGGTCATCCCTATGCGTCGTACTATGTTAACAGACAGTAGCTTATATAATATGGTCGAAATTTACCACTCTCGTCGACCATATGCAGGGAGGTCTTGATAGCGCCGAAACCACAGCTGCATACATCTTGATCGCATTAGCGGAGGGAAACATGTACGGACCAAGCAGCAAAGATGAGGTGAGTGGTTATGTTGCTACTGTTTCATGGCTGGTAATATGCATCAGGTATATCTATCACAGCGTGTGCCCACGAGCCGACTCGAAAGGGCGTATAGTATAAGGAACCATTCCTATTAACGGCGTTTTACCGTTTGGTTATATAGTTGAACTCTAATGTGAATAGAAGGTATCTATTACTTGGCAAATTCTTGTGATATCGCCAACGTACGCTACAGTGCCTATCATCAAATCCAACTAAGACAATGCATTTGGATGCCCTCCCGCACCGATTTTTACAATTTCCTGGGCCGCTTCTCCACATGGTTTTTGCCAACACAGCTTGATATAACTTTTGAAGATAATTCCTTTTCCCTCTGATTTTACTAACAGGATGTCCTCACAGCGATTGCGAAAACAAGGATATATTTAGAAGAAAGAGTGGACTTAGTGGATGACGTATATACACTTGCAATTGTCGGTTACGCTTTGGC
This sequence comes from Botryllus schlosseri, assembly GCA_000444245.1. NCBI lineage: Eukaryota > Metazoa > Chordata > Ascidiacea > Stolidobranchia > Styelidae > Botryllus > Botryllus schlosseri. Next base: position 15,156 of record ATSW01004408.1, read on the forward strand.
ATTGGTTCAGAGCAAAAAGGCAGGAAATGTAATGGTTCGCATGGACGGAAAATCAGTCGCAGAAAGTTGGTATCAGCATCTGCAAAAATGATGCATCACTGAATACCTCCTATGAAATTACACAAGAGCGCCTGAACAGTNCGACTNNNGAGCTTCTAACCTTCTACGTAATGAGGAAATCGGATATAGGCTACTTGCACCAATTAAAAACGCGAATGATTTTCATTTAAAAAGTAATCAAGTGTATTATCAGGGTCATGTCTCACCGGGTATAAACTTATTAATAATCCAAACGATTTTAGCTATTCAATGATGCATATATACTGGATCGATGCAGAATGGCTAACTCATGTAGGACTACCTAAGATAAGTATTCGGACCCGAAAGGTTTGGAAATGTGAGATGAACTGTAGTCTATATACGATTTCCTGGTATCCGGTAAAAGGTGATATTCTCGTTATTAAACACTTGTGCATGTGTACAATGTGCACAAGTGGACTGGATCGGCACAAATATTATAATTTACGGCAGGGGTCGCCAACTAAAAATGGTTCGCGACCACTTTTCCAAATTCCTAGAAGCCGCGGGCTACATGACTTCAATGTTGAATATCGAGATAGAATAGGCAACGCAGTTTAACAACCACGTTTTGATAACTCTACGTCAGTACAACCCTCTCCTCTCTAACATGGAAAACGGGCATATATCCCACATATAAGAAATAATATTTTATTGAAGAAATACAAATACAACCTAAAATATCATGATCATCACGTTCATTCTATTTTGAACTATCAGCTTCACACGATACCGGACAACACCCTTTAGCAACTAGAGCAGGGTTGGTCAAACTTTATGCTATTCACAACCGCATTTCGATTACTTTTGTTGTAGCCTACGGCCGCATTCCTATGCATAGTCGTAATGAAATATTTGAAGGCCAAATATCCATGTTAAATTGTTCAATGTTCGTGTCCATTGCCGGTGAACTCCGTGCTAATCTATTTACTCATGTTGGCTTACTATGCGCATCGAAATCGTGAGTAGTCATGTTATAAATAGCCACAGGGATTCGATTTCTAGTCGCGATATTGGCCACAGGAGAATAGCTTACTTTGAACAACAGCAACATTTGAAAAATGCTTAACTAAGCGTTCTTCCGCATGCGGGCCGCATAATATCACCTCGCGAGCCGCGTGTTGGTGATAGTGACCCCTGATTTACGGCATAATTTTGACCGTAGCTTAAAGTCTGTTATTTTGGGCATTTGTATATTGCGATACAATCAGTTGAATAATCGTTTATCTTTCAAGCTAACGTAAAGTTCTGGGCAAAAGAGGAAACTGGCTCTGCAAGATGTTTTGAAACAGAGGCTCACTGCAATGATAATGATAAGAAAGCGAGCGCTTCATCAATTGAGATCACGGCGTACGTGTTGCTGACGTATGTCAAGCTTGGAAGAATAAGTGAAGTAATGGCGATTGTCAGATGGCTAGTCCACCAGAAAGAAGCAAATGGAGGATTTCACTCAACTCAAGTGAGTCTGATACTCGAAGCTAATGTCCTTATAAGTTGGCAACCATAATTACGAGATGGCTTCGATGTGGTTGTTATAGGCCGATCCTACTAATGAAAAATTCCAACCATAAACTTCACATTTTTGCTATCAATGGTTCGTTGTACTCAGGATACTGTGATGGCTATTCAAGCACTGGCCACTGTGGCTGGACACGTCAGAACTCGAGAACTGAATATGACAGTGTCTGTAGTTCATGGCGGACGAAGATCTGAATTTGAATTAAATGAAGAAAATGCGATGGTACTTCGTATGTCTGAGGTATGTTGTCGAAGTTCCGTTTTGCTAGCTTGATTTTCCATGTCGTGTTGTGCAATGGAATTGCAGGGATTTCTAACGATACAATGCACCCACATTCCGACTTTGGTGCTGATATTATCAAATTGTACGTGATATACCCACGCTTTTTGTAGTGCGAGCTGTGCGACCATTAACGTTCTACAAATATAAGAGTCGTTTATAACACTAGTGGTCCAAATTTACTTTTATCTCCTATCCCACGCGAAATAACGTCAATATTTAAACTAATTGAAGGGTTTATCATTTATACATACCTCGACAGCAAATCCGATATCATCAACTGATACCAAACGTATTACACCCCGCTTTTCTGCGTGCTAGCCTCACTGTTTGGATTTATTAAGGTTGTTTGTAACTTGAACACTGTGACCGAGAAGTATTTATCTCCTATCTCACCCCAAGCCTTCGAAATTACACGAAGGATTCATCAACTCGCATTAATTCCTATCTCCACAACAAATCTGGATAGTTTGTAATCTGCTAGAACGAATGCATTATTGGTGGTCGCTTCCTCTGAACGTGGTTGGAACCTAATTATCCCGGAAATGGAATACTATTCAACGGTTCGTACACACTTTTTGAGTTACTAAAATCTATTATTATAGTTGTCAAACCTTACTGGAACTGTCGCAATATCGGCATATGGCGTTGGAGTCAGCGATGTCCAGTTGAATGTAGGTTACAATTTGCCAGTTGGACCAAGAGCGGACGAACCTTTCGTTCTTAATGTAGAAGCCCAGGACGGCGCAGAACACACGGTAGACCTCAAGATTTGTTCGAGGTAGTAAGAATATAATTATATATGGTGATATATCTTATCACGTTACAGTGTAAAGGAGTGTTATGAAATTACCGGATGAGACCTGTGCCGGTCCGTCTCGGACAGGGGTGTCTAACATACGGCTCGGGGGCCGCATCCGGCCCGCCAGACGATTCAATCCGGCCCGCATAGTGATTCCGAAAAATGACTGTATTATGCAACACATTTCTGAAAAATGTTGAGATTTTAGTACGAAATACATTCATCAAATAATTCTCCAAGACAGTTAATGTTGAGTACGCTTATAGGTCACATTATAACCTTCCGACAGGGGTGTTGTGGTCTCACTGTCATCACCATTAGCAACAAGTCACAGCCAGTGACACCCAATTCCGAGAAGGGAAAAGTGGACACTGAGCTCAGAGTTTTGCGGAAAAAGGACTAAAACGTGGTTATTCACACAAGTGAAAACGCCAGTTAGAAACCGGTATATGGTGAACATAAATGTTACACAAAAATATGTGTAAAATATCTGTAGTGGCACTTCATTTTCGCTTTTGACTTGGCAGCTCCCCGACTTACAGAAAAACCCGAATCGCGATATAATAATAAGGCGCCAAATGTCAACGTCTGCGTTTATAGTTAAATTTCGTGTATTCCTCATAACGCATGCACAGGACTATTGTCAGACTACGATCAGAACAAAGCAATTATAGAAATATGCCAACGTTTATCGTGATGGTTGCAATCACCGTTTTAGCAATTTAGATAACCGTATTCAACCTCCCAATGATCTACATTTTGCCCATTCCATTGTTTGCGAATAAAGGCGTTGACAGAATAGAACCCTATGATCCGTAGGCTGGATGATTGAGTATTCAAGAAAATACAAGCCATTTGTGTTACAGAACTTCAGAATAAGGCGAAACAATAACTTCATATTGTTAATTTATTCGCTAAAAGCTTTTCGACTGACCCTCATCAATAGCGAACGTCAGTGATACGGTGGATCAAATTCAAAATGTAAGAACTATTTTGTGTCTATGACGTAATAATAACAAAAACAAACAAGTAGCACTGACGTTCGCTACTGATGAGGGTCAGTCGAAAAGCTTTTAGCGAATAACTTAACAATACGAAGTTATTGTTTCGCGTTATTCTCAAGTAAATACGGGCAAGGACTTTGATGTAACAATATGCAATCATTTGACTGGTCCGGCTATAGCGCGCGATTTGTAGGTTTCAATTCGGTTAGCGACGCAGCTTGAGTTTGACACTACTGGTCTAGGATATTGATGGAGGATTTACAAATTTTATGCCATCAACTTAATGATGTCTTAACAGAATTATAATTCACCAAGTGTTTTATACTATCTTCTGATGTGATTTTCTTTCATTGCCTTTTAATTTCACTCTGATTTCGAAGATAACGTTGCCGACGTCTGGCGAAAACTACCCTCAAATAACATTTCCAAGGCAGTGCAACTGTAGTTACCTCTTGCGATTTGCATAGGCAATAGGCAAAGACGAAACTTTGTATTACATACATCAAGGACCGTTTACATTAACAACCTTACGAAAAGACATGACAATTTCAGTATTAACGAGGACAGAGAAGATGTATTGGATAGAACGGGAATGTTCGTCGTAACATTCTTCCTTCCGAGTGGATATACAATCGACCAAACAGAAGCCACTGCCAGAAATCCATCCGCAAAGCTCGTCGAACTCGTGGATGAAGAAGTGACTGGTTATTTCGACGAGGTAATAATATATTAGACTGAGTCGTAGACTGTGACTTACATTGGCGATGATATTTTGCACAGGCGATTTTTAGTGATCTCGAATATGTTTGGGAATGCTAGAGTATATTATTCTTCAGTTTTGGAATCGTAGTGAGATATCACAAATGTCTGTTTCGGCCCCTGAATGTGTTGGGCTTACAATCAACACTCATTGTCGATCCTCCGCAACAAATTTATTCACTACGCCTCGAACATGGATATCTCACACATCATCAAGATAATATCACATGCATACGGTCAGGGTTCGACCTATACGTTGGATGACCCTTAAATCGTATAAAACTTCTGGTGATGAGCTATATAGCCATCAATCCTAACTTAATGTAATTCCTTTTATATTCAATTTAGACAAATAGGAATGAATGAATATTGGTCTATCACAGTGGTCGGGAACCTATGGCTCGCGAGCCATATATGGCTCTTTTGGGTATAATTATCAATATTGCAGCAACTTGTTTGTAAATTTTCATGACGACTCGAATAATTATTCTCGTTGCAGCATAAACATGTTTTTGAGAGGCCAAGGCAGTGGGGTAACCTGGGTTAGGGGTTCGTACCCCCATTTCAAAATCCTTAAATTCAAGTTGCTGTCGCGCCGGCGACGAACACCACTGGCAAATTCGATCTACCGGTCATCGAGCGCCTCTAAATAGGATTGCACGATACCTCGATTGATACCCTAACATGGCGACGCTTGTAGGACAATGCAGTTTTCAAATATACGTTGTCTTCCTACTCTACGCCGATAAATAAACTTCCTTGGAAGTGACAATAACAATTACAAGTTCAAATTAAAAACAACACCATAGCTATCCAAGTTCTTGATTGGTAACATCAGTAGCTTTCTAGGACCACCGTAAAATGTAGATATGTAGCGTTAAATTACGCCGAATACTTTAGAAGTCGATCAATATTTAGATTCTCGGAATCAGCGAGACAATTTCATTTGAATAATATCAGTGATGATAAATTCCAAGGTATTTATGATGAGTTGCGCTATCACAGGTGCGGCTTGGCCCGTCTGTGCCTCATCTGTGCGTTAACTCTCCTTTCTCGCGTTGTTTTCGAACAATAAATATGAAAATTCCGCGATTTTGGGAATAGAAATGTCTAAAATCTAATCATTCATAATCATCGATAAAAAATACTAATAATTATGGAAGGTTTCGCAATTCTCCCTCGCTCATCCCTGACGACATGTGAGGCACTGCCTCACTTTCCTCCCCTAACCCCACGTCACTAACGTATCACACCCTCAATGGGTATCAGAGATGAGCATGGATTAGGATTAGGTTTTGAAAAAAC
>ATSW01004410.1:0-14207 GCA_000444245.1 Botryllus schlosseri
TCTCAAATCGTACTGGCTACTTGATAAAATTGTTAGGTTACCTAATTTAAGCCTACACACAAAATTTGGTTCAATTCCAGCCAGTAACCGCATAGCTACAGGAGAAGAAAGTTTCTATTTAATATATAAAAATAAATAATAAAAAAATCGAAAATTTTCTGTTCACCCCATGAAAGTGTTAGCCTATCTTTAAAACCGATGCTCATTTTTTTTTTTTAGGGGTCTGGAGGGGCCACAGCCAACCTCCCCCCGTGGGGATAGTTGTGACTACAGCTGAGATATTTCACCCAGCTGTAGGCACTCCCCGGTGGTAATAGGGCTTCTAAGTGTCGAAAAGGACACGAAGAACCCATGTTTACAACGGTTCGTCTTCTTTTTCTTCTTAATTTTACTCTTCGGGTATGAGGTGCGACCAACAGGGGTTTTGCGGAAAAAAACCGGAGAACCCGGCGAAAAAACCCTGCCCTGTTGGCTCCAAAGAGCTGGCACAAGCAGGCTTTGGAGGGGTGCGTCAGTGGCCGCATATCCCTTCGCTACCGTACTTGTGCCTAGGATACTTGGCCAGTCAAGCTGACGAGATCCCGTGTCGGAGCATGAAGGCCTGACGGCCATACTTCTCCTAGGTGTGAGAGTGCTTGGAGAGTCAGGTTCAATATTAAGGATCAACACATCGCAAGGGCTCACGGCTCACAATACGATGAAATATCACTAACTAAATTGTGAATTTTTACTGTCGTTTGAAGCAATTTGCGACTCTGAGGTTTACTTTAGCCTGTGTTATTGAACTGCGAAGGGCTGCTTAATTGCACTGTCGGAATTTACAGAAGTTTGTTTAAAAGTATCCGTAGCTTTCTCAACTACTTTTCTCTAACGAGCGGTATACTAATTTTGAATAGTTTTGTATAACACTTGCACGGTTACGAGGAACACCATGATCTCTCTGTTACAACAACATCCAGAAAATGCTTTCCAAGCTTCGAAATCAATTTAAAAGGTCATATTTTATTGCTCTGATTAATGGACAAGTGTTCCCACTTTTCGCATTATGAAATTAGGGTATAAAATCAAATAAATTCGGCGGTTTAGAACCACTCATTCAGTGCACTGGCGTTATAGTCATAGGATCGTTTTAGTTATTAGAATGGAATTAGTTAGGTTATTTCAAATACAATTGCCTTACTGTTTTGTTATTTTTACAGTTAGGTTATTTCAAATACAATTGCCTTACTGTTTTGGTATTTTTTACAGTCAAAGTAAATATATGTGCATACAATTACCATAACACCCGGAAGACTCATTGCCAGGTAAGATTGTATATCATTAGTTTAGGATGTATGAGCTAATGTTTATTGTATTTCATTTTTAATTGAAAACACGCATCAGCAAAGAGCGAGTCTTTTTCATTGTGCAGAAAGGGGAATTTTATCAGCCAAATAATACGATCCACCCTATGGCGTGATCTGCGGGTTGTGGCTACAATTATGTCTCATAGTAAGAACGAACACAGATTGACTTATTTTATGAATAAGCTATTTGGAAACGGAGGTTATCACGAAGCAATTTGAAGCAAAGGCAGTGTAATGCGTAATGTGACAATGTCGGAAAAGAAGGTTTGAACTAAACTATATGGAAGAGTGACTTCTTGTGACTTTAATTGTTGCGCCATACCTTGCTACATTGGATTTACTGTGAATCTGGATTACGCATGCGAGCCTACGAGGGACGTAAGCTGCTTAATCGCGGTATATTATTGAACAGGCTTTAACGTAAACCAATTTAATTTCCGTCTCATTTCAATTTATATAGCCTATAGTTTTATTCCATGCAGCAATAAATATTCAGCAGTGGGCATTATGTTTTACATTGCCAGCAACGGGCACGCGGACCGCTCATAATATCCATGCAGCAATATTCAACAGTGGGCTTCATGTTTTGCATTGCCAGCAACGGGCACGCGGGCCGCTCAGAATAGCTCCGCGGGCCGCACTGTGTCCAGTAGGGGTATTCAAAAATGACTTTTTTCTCAAATCATACTGGCTACTTGATAAACTTGTTAGGATACCTAATTCAAGCATACACACCAAATTTGGTCCAATTCCAGCCAGTAGCCGCATTGCTACGGGAGTAGTATTTTATATGAAAATACACACGAATATTTCATATGGAAAAAAAGGACTTGTCGGTCTAGTCCTGACATTGCGAAAGCCCAGCGTCGCTGAGTTTAATAGGCAGGGTCATGGAAACAATCTACGCCTTCGTTATCTTGAATATACGATCGCATCGACGCAATGTCTCGTAACAATATATACTTCAACGTTTGAACGCCGCGATATTATCGTTAAAGTCTGAGTCACATTAACATCGTATGCCATCAGCACAGCTCGGCGCAACTTTTCGTGAGTTAAAGAAGATGGCATTGACGCTAGGAAAATATCCATGTGCCCCCGCGTACGGGACTAGGACTAGGACTAGGATCGATTCTACATAATCTATATCACGACTTATCGACAAGTACTTGATTGGTACTGGTGAGGCGACTGATTATGCTAAAGGGAAAGGGGTTGCTCATGTTCATTGTTTTATCCAGCGGACCCCTGGGGGTTCGCGAAGGCTCAAAATAGTTTATTTGTATTTTTTAAATTCGGAAAATCACGAAACAGTTTCGCTTCATTACCAGAAAACTCAAGAGCTCGCATGAACAGAATGGTAGTGTCGAATGAAATAAGGTGCAGACTCATTTTAATTGTTAAATTGCCAATAGCCCACTGATACAAGGATTTTGCTGTTTAGAGATGTTTTGCTGGAGATTGCGGAAAGAATGTTCGATGAGTAAGGTCAATCACGGCGACTTAAAAATGTATACAAAAATCCATTTTGTTCTGTGATATATATAAACATTTTCCATAATAACTTCAAGATAAGCTGCTAGATAGAAATTACTAGGCTCGTCGTTATATGTTCATTAAAATATCGTTTGTCAATTTTGGGGTAATTTTTATAGCGATCTAACCCTAAATGTGTCGTCGGAAGCGTTGCGCATTATTGATACCTTCGCCACCACCTATAGTTTTGAAAATGGATTTTCGGCACTCGTTAATATCAAATCGGAGGCTCGGATTTTGAAGACACGACCAAGAAATGCAGTTTCAGAATATGCTTTGAAGTAATAGAAACCAACCCAATTTCTACTTGAATAGTATCAACTTATTTTTAAGAAGAGTCATATTGTTGCTGTTTATCACTAAGCCTATAGTTATCATTTGCACAATACAGATGACGATTACACGATATAATTGAGCTAAATTTGAACTAAAACTTCATGGGGGCCCGCGGGGGTCCGTGACTGCCCGAAAGGGGTCCGCGAAGACAAAAACGTTGAGAACCACTGCAATACAGCTTGGTTTCCCCGGGAGAATCTGTAACAACGTAATTTTATTTTTATATACACTCATGCGTATTATTGAATTACACGCTCACACAGTATTTATATTTCTATGAAGCAGTGCTTTTCAACCTGTGTGATGGTTCGCACTTGTGCGAATGAAAAAATTGCAGTGCGAATGACGAAGATGGTGCGAATAGTGTTAATGAATATCAGGATTAAGTGCGAATGAAAATCGTGAATAATTCTTAATTTTTCTGACGTGCAATAAATCAAATAACCCTAACAGGAAATTCGAGAGCAGTGTAAATTTTGTAGTTGCGATGCAATTTTAACTTGTTTGACTCACGACGCACCACTAATCGTAGCTCTTAAAAGCCGTAGTGAATTAATATTTTCGCCTTATCATTATTGCGTTACAAAAAGCCGGGCTTGGAAGCTGCTACACACTACACAGTGTACACCAGGGGTTCTCAACCCGAGGCCCGCAGACGTTTATTTTGCGGCCCGCAACATCTTTCATGACGGAAGTAATTACTATCGCATTGTCTGTTTCGTTGATTACTCATTCTTTGATGTGTTCTGGGTTCTTGATATAGGCCTATGCTGAAGTTTAGATTGTTATTGTTTTCAATCGGTAATCGGCTGCACTCTGCTTCAAGAGAATCCCGCTGCGTAGAACACTTTTAAAAAGTGTTTCACACACCGTGAATGGTTTAAGCAGAAACAAGTACTAGAAACGAGAACGTCGAAAGCTGGGTTTGTAACTCTGCGTCGAGCAATGAATTTGCTTTCCCAGATATAAATCGAAAATCGATGTCTCATACTTGTCAAAGTTGTCGTAACGAAGCGTCGAAGCTTGAAATGACACCACGCCTATACTTGTCAAAGTTGTCGTAACGAAGCGTCGAAGCTTGAAATGACACCACGCCTGTTTCTTCTGGAGTTTCACATATCGCCTGATCTTAGAAAAGACGAAGCTAGCTTGGTGGCAAGCCCAGCAATCCATATTTCGGGCATTGTTAAAATTGGCAGCGACGTTAAAGACGCATCGTTCAAAATTGCTTAGAATATCGCTAAACGCAAGAAATCTGCTATATAGGATGGTACATCAATAAGACTTCAACATACTGTACGAATATTCGCTGTTACCAGAACTTGGCAGCNACGCCAACATGNNCTAACAAATTTCGAAGCTACAGTTGTATGATTCAACCGTGACCAGAAGAGTAACAGCAATGCCAGTCGATCTTTTATCGCATTTTCTGAACCACGTTGCCGCGTGGACTACTTAAGCCTATAGCATTGGACGAATCCACCGACTCCACAGACATGGCACAGCTAATTATATATCACCATTGACTCTATTTCAATCTGAAGCCATTTCCTTTTAAAGCGGGCCCATTCAACTCCGAATTGGCGGAACGGTTATGCGCTCGCTCTTCCTGGAATTCCACGGTAATACCTAATGTAGTTGTCATTATTGTTGAATCTTTAGTATCTGGAAACCGATATGACGGAAGACTGCAAACACTTCTCTAAACTTTGACTTGTCTTAAAGAATACGTCTGAATCGACGTTACCGATGAAGGTACTACGTACGTTACTGCGCCCTGTCGCGACGACGATCAACACTCGAATGGTTCGAATCGGTACGCACAGCCCGAGTAACGATTAGCGATGAGAATATAAGCTATATACATTTGAGAAAGGGCGTATCGCAGCATATATGAAGAGTTCAGCCGGGACAGCGAAGTCATACCGTTGTTTGGCAACATTAGAATGTGGTGTGAAATAAAATGGCATTCGACATAACATAAGTTATTTTTTAATCAATGTAGTTTTACAGTTGTCAAATGAAAATCCAAATTGCTCTTTGGCATGCTGTAGCTGCAATTCAGTCTAGCTATCTGGCTGATCATACTGACTGTCTTCGACAAGGCTATACCACGGGAACACGAAATACTGAACGATGTCTTCGTCGGCTCAACCAATGATAGACGGAGGCCTACATCAACCTCAGTTATCCCTTCCCGGACCGGCGAATTTCATTGCAGCGAGTAGTGTACAAACTCAAAATGAAAGCCCGCTACATAAAAATGTGAATGCAATCCGTGTCATCGGAATTATGGAGGTCGTGTTAGGTTCCATTTCTATCATTCTTGGAATCGTTACGGTGACAATTGTATCCAATCATATCAACACAGACCCGCTCAGACTTTTTGATACCGGGCTAATGTCGCAAGGACTGTGGTGGTGCGGCGTCATGATTCTCGTCACTGGCGCGATGGGGATTGCACTGAAAAGGCACGCAACCCGATGTCTTCATAGCGCGAACATGATATTTAGCAGCATATGTTCTTTCATCGCGCTAGCAGCATTCATCATCTCAATACTCAATGTATTTCTATTTTTATCCATATCACTCGCCGCAGTCTGGATTCACGCAACGTTGTCTGTCATCAATTTCGTGATACTAATTTTGACAATTGTACACGCGTGTTTTTGCTGTACAGGCGCATGCTTCAAGCATACCTCCGAGGGCAGTCTGTCGATTGCGTATTTGCAACAGCACAATGCTAGCTTCGTGCAGAGCAACGTTGACTCCATTACCCATCTACGGGGGACATTGTCGTATGCTCGATTTGTACCTCTNAGCNCACTCACTCACTCACTCACTCATCTNATTCTCNCTCACTCACTCACTCACTCACTGACTCACTCACTCACTCACAGACTTACTCCCGACCTCTTTTGGAAGCTGATTTCATTCAGCATCTTCGCAAACCCCAGAATAAAGCCAAACGACCCCCAGGTTTAGAACCACTATCTTCGAATAAAGCATTTAAACGGCCTTAACCGAGTCTAAAGGAGTATACCATTCTCCCATAATTGCGATTACAATTAGACTTATTTCATTAAATGAATATTATTTTTATTTACTTTTGATTCCAGTTTTAGCGAGGGCGGTAATATTCCCCATATTAAAATCAATATCTGAGATAAATAATCGTGCGCAGCGCGAAGAAAAACTTCAAGTAGCATAAATATGCGCAGAAATATTGCACGAAAAAATTACGAGGCTACTTCGAGCCATCAAAATTCCGCTTATTTAGGCATAATTTGGAATTTCTTCCAGGACGCAGTTTGAACAGTGAAATTCAGGAAATGTCCTGGAAATTTCGGACATATAGCAACCCTACACTATGGTTGAACTTGGTGAATGCGCCTTTTACCCACCCATATACTTGTGGTAGACCTCTCGTAGATTCGATCGTATATTTGAAACGTTTCCATAGGATTAGGGTTGGGACTTCGGGATAAAATTTAAAATCCCGGGATCGGGATTTCCCGGGATTTTCGCTTCTCAATTCCGGGATTACAAAAGTAGTAAAATACACATACAAGCTACACCAACAACATTTATTCCGTGTAATAATGATGCAAAAACATGCAACCACCAAGAGATCGTTTAATCCAGGGTTCTCAAACTCAAATTTGCTCGCGGCCAATTTCGTAGTTTATAATGACGCGGCGGGACGCAGCACCAAATAGGGGTATGATATGTATTTCCAAGTAGGCCTTATTTGACGGACCTTGCAGACTTGCATTGAATACACATTGTGAAAATGTGATTCACTATTGTAATGTTCACTTTTGCCACGAAAAAGTAATATCTTTAAATATTTTCCTGAATATATTGTTGTGCTTGGCATAATTTAGCGAAATAATGAGTTATAGAGAATTAGACACTATGCGAGACGACAAATACATCATGTCATCGTAAAAGCTTTCGCGTTATAATTTCGCAGCTAGCGAACATTTCACATGTGATTGCGATTCAGGTTTTTGGAGTGGTTTTAGAGTGAATTTTAAGTTCTCAAATCCGAAATAAGATATTTTCCAGTTAAATATTTTCGAATACTTGAAAATTTAAAATGCCCTGACGGACCGTGTGTTTCAGACCACAGTTTGAGACAATCAGTCGAGTTTGTGGCACTACTTTATTACCAAAATAAGAGATATCGCGCTCCGTAAGCCTTGGTAGATGATGTTTACAAATCCCGGGATTTCATTGGCATTAATGCCGGGATCGGGATTGGTTCAAATCCCGGGATCCCGGGATCGGGATTTCCCAGGGTCCCAACGCTACATAGGACGCGTACTTGAAAGCAATCTTAATCAATGCGCTTGAATGCATATGTTACGGATAATGTCTGATTTATTTAAAATCGTGGATTATGCTCAGTAATCTGTTTATCTGCGGTACATTGGATACAGATCGGCTTGAAGCATGAACGTGTGTATTATCTATACGGCAGGGGTGGGTCAACTACGACCCGCGAGCCGCATGCGGCCCGCAAAAGTTGTTCTCGAACTGGGGAGCACGTCCCCCCCTTGAGAGCGTGAAATCATCTGATGGGGGGTGGCGCGAAGCTGATATCCACTGAAAAAGACTTTCCCGCTCCGCGCGATGTACATCCAGTTCATAATTATTGCTCTGTATTTAGTCTGAATTTCATATTTAAAAATCTTTCATCCGCAGTCGTAACCTACCATGCCATCAAACTACCCGTTAGGTTTGCTAGCCTCCTGGTTGCTTTTTGTGATATTACGATAAGCGGAACGCGAAATCATTCGCCATCATGAGGGGGCGTGTCTTAAAAAGTTTGAGAACCACTGTTATAAGGTAACTACTTCCTATATTATTTTCTATGTTTAATGTCTTGCGAGTCAGCCCGATATCAAAACCCGCGCAGTTTGAAAGGTTTCAACTGCTAAACATCACAGAAATCCTAAACGAGATTGACATAATTCGGATCACGAGTGTGATTTCAGATTGGCCCCTCCAGTTTTAATTATGTCAGGGATGTGCTTATAAAAAACGATTCGAGCGTGTCTTAGGTAGATTTGTTCTCTGTATGCGTAGAATCACGGTATTTATATTTTATCTACACACACACACACACACACACACACACACACACACACACACACACACACACAGTGGAAGCGTGTTTGAATTGAAGGTAACATGCTTATGATGCTGTCAGCATTGTGTGTCCTGGAACTGAACCAAAAGTGGAATTAGTATATCTATGAACAGATCGCAGCTAACAGATGTAAGCTTCAATCCTGTTCTAAGAATTGGGACCACCGACTTTCATCTGTATAGTTTTGNCAAATTGGTTATTGAGGTCGACCAGCCTATGAAATCTCGCCACTGTTTATGACGCATGTACGACATAATCAAAGCAATGCTGAGCTTCTTTTAAATAAGCATCTCCATGTCCTCACTATATAATCAAACACCAATATTGCGCTTTGGTCTATAATCCCAATTTTATATAGTGCGGTCCGCGAATGGATTCAGATGTTGACTGCGGCCCGCGAGCTCAAAAGTTTGCCTACCCGTGGCATACGGATTGCATCCGGTGATCACAGCACGTCATAAGGTGAAATTGTTCCATGACACCGTAAACTCATTGATAAATACACGTATCCATGTAACGGCATTACATCACGCTTATACATCAGTGATGAATAGTGATTTATATCTAAAAATAAGGGCACTGCATTGGCGCATTGAATTTCCATACCAGTGTTATCGATGCACTTCTAGAATTCTATAGAGTTACTGATATCTCCGTCCGTACGTTTGTTTATATTTTGAAAACCCCCAATCCAACAGAAAGACGTATTGCTCAGTTCAGTTTATTACCATCATTCAAAACACCACAAGAATGCGATGAAACTGATAAGAACCAGTCGTAACGGGCTCGATTCGTCTTTCAATCAAGCAGCCACCTGGTGGCAGAACATGTAAATATATACAAAGAATGAAAAGTAAATATATACAAAGAATGAAAAGTAACAGATGATGAAAAAGCAAAAGCGATAAAAATGAAGCCATATGTCTTCACGGGATTATGTTATCTTATGCGGGGATCTATTATATCACACTTGTTTAGGTGCCTGCTGTACGTAGCCCGTATTTTGCTGCGTTGAATACGCCGTCGGCAGCGTAGCTCCCGGGGTACTTGTGTAGCACGCACCGGTGCAACAAAAGCACGCGTGCACAATAGAAAGAATGAACAACACAAAATTTATCGCAGCCAGTGCACCATGTATCCCAGCTAAAGTCGTGTTTAACAAACCTAACGAGAAAACGACCATGACACAGGATATGACGAAGGCCGAGAAGGTGGCGAGGGCACAAATGATACTGAACATCATGTTCAGGATGTGAAGACATTTAGAGGGGCGGCAATGCACCGTAATTCCCAAAATGCCAGTTACAACGACTAGAAACCCACACCATAGTCCTTGCGTGCCTATTGCAACTGTAATCGGTGTTATAAGTCGGTTCGGTGTGCCAGAGTTTAAAATCGCATTATTGAGGATGTTGATTGTGTTGGTAAGGTTCGGTGTGCCAGAGTTTAAAATCGCATTATTGAGGCTGTTGGTTGTGTTGGTTTGGTTCGATGCCATTACCACCGCAACAATCCCAAGGATAGTGCAAATGGATCCTAACACAACTTCTGTGATTCCTATCCCGCGCAATACCAATGTTTTCTGGCGCAGCGGGCTTCCATCATCTAGTGCAGGGCGTGTTGACGTGGTTTGTTGCATAACGGTCGTTGCTAGTTGCGATGAAGATCTGTGGTATTCCTTTGTATGCTTTTGGCGCTCGAGGACCGCGAAATCGGCTGGGTTGCAATTAACAAGCTACTAACTTAAGAATAAGCTGTAAATATAATCAAGTTTTATAATACAGTGTATAGCCTTTGCGGTGGAAAAAGTTGTCGACGACTTTAACAATTTATAGGTCGGGCATGACTTATTGTATTACACGGTAAATTAAAACATTATATTTCAATTCAATTTCACTTCCAATTCAAAGCGTAGGGTGAAAATGAGAGAAACTGCCGCTTTGGTACATAATTTCACTCCCAAACCTATCCCAATGATTGAAAAGGAGTCGAATCGACCAATTCTTATACACATATATCCCAGGGTTGAAGTGGGTTCAGTTTTCGTGCCTACCTTAAGAAAGGCCCAACGATATATCTAGATAAGAATTCGTCCATTTGAATCTATTTGGGTGTGAATGAAAACCTGGGTATCAGAAAGTAATTGCGTCCGTTTTGCCACGCTACGCTATAAGGAAATCTGGTAAATCCATCTATTTTCAACCATTTAGTTACAGTGTGCCTGTTTCGCTTAACCTGCAGAGCATGCATGGTATTGTAGGAAATCACGCCATGCTCCAGGGACCTTGAGATACTAAATGTAAAAATCATTTATATTTACTCTGTCGTCTGTCCGTTTAATCACATCACTTCAACGATTCGCAATCCTAACTGAGTTAGCTGTGTCCAACGAAAACGTGAAACAATCACATTGCAAATGATAGCACATGGAATTCAGGCACTTGGGGCAGATTCAGTGTCATAGTGGTACGTACTTGACTATACATTTCTGACTCTAAATAGCATAGATCTAGGCTACTACCTAGATCCGATATGTGGCTCAACGCTAATGTGAGTGAATACATCATATAGTATTTGTATGGCAATAATGCAGAGATCCCGGTGAAAAATAGTGCTTTTATATTGAATCGATCGGCAATCACCGACGGATCGCTTGCTTATTGGGATTTAACTTGCAGTGCAATCTTCTGTTGTTGAGAACTAATGATCATATAAAAAAAACTTGTGTTAGAATGCTCTGCATTCAGGCGAGGAAATGGGGCTGTTGAGAGCGAGGTCGGAAAATACACAGAAACCCATTAATATTAACCCGCAACTGAACAAAGGCCCATTTCCTTCCAACCGGTTGGCAAAGTTATATTCACACCACAAAATCACCACCATTTTAATCTCTAAAAAGGCGTGAATACATATAGCACACGTTTTGGGCCCGAACACCTTACTCAGCTCATCAGGAAAGGATGACCGTTCCCACGCAAGTAAACTGACAGTTTCAGTGTTTCCGTCACTGCCAATCGACACGCTGTTGTCCCAAGAGAAAACAATACGCGTATACCCGCAATGTTATAATTCCATTTGATTCGCGTCGAACCGCCTGATTCGCTATTTCGAATAATAGTCTCCATTCTGGAGGTCTGATCCGGATCGAAGGTTAAGATTTCGCATCCTAATGACTCGCATCGCTTCAGAGTTCCGGAACGCATTTATAAAAGATAATTTGTTCAATTTCGATAACATTCCGCTTGGATTGGTTCGAACGATACATTATGCCCCCATTCAGAGGTGACGAAAAGCAGAAATCGTGGAAATTCATGCAGCCGAAATGACAGCGTAAATTACTACTCAGATAAAAGTAGATTATGAATATCTGAGGAATACTCAGTAAAGTATGCTTACAACAAATTTTTTAAGATGGCTACTTCCGAAATGAGAAGACGCATCTTCGCGACGGATGCAAAAGTTATTAATGACGCTGCAGATACGTGTGATTTACGAAGATATATTCAGTATCGATGGTACAGGGGCTACTTCGTATTGATTGTCTAATGTTTTCAATCATGGCAGTGCTGCGAACGTATTCTCAGAGTATTATGTACATCACAAATTCAAGATAGTAATCTTTAAGTGGTTTTGCCTAAAAAGTGTTCCAGTAATAGCGGCAAGCACTGTAGCCTAAAAACATCCAGTAATAAGTTCAAGTAGACAAATCCTACTTCGATACTACTCGAAAGTCACAATGCTCCTTTGCTGACAATACCCACCCCTTATGCCCCAAGCGACCGTGATTACAGCTTATCATGATCCATTTCTATCAGCCTGCTAATCATAAATTTATCGCCGTTACTACAACGTCGAGCGATTGTATATCTGCTTACTCAGAGCCATTGTATTTTCGCCCTTACCCGGCTGCATTTTATACTCTGGATAGTGCAACATGGTCACTGTTGGTTTGATCCTTTCCGATTGCTGTCGGGAATGCACCTGCTGCATACCCTACAATGCACGCGCTTAAATATCTCTCGCATAGCGTGACGAGGCGCGGGATTTTGCGTAAAACTACAAAACGAGATTGCTACGTTTCGGTTCCGCTATAACGAAAGAGAGGAACTCTCTCTCTTTTTCTGATTTGCGAGAGGTGATCATGATCAATTCTTTCTTCGTGACACAAAATATTTTCGGTCTGTTACGTAGCAAACGTAACGACGTGACGTGACCTTGGTGACGATCAGATCCCGTCATTCGCTCTGTGATTAAAGGAGAATTTATCGCGTCTCCTTGGCGACTCGAATCACAAAATGCAGTAGCCTACTTCACGTCCGGCGTAACGAAACCAAAATATGCTTCGTTCGTGACGAATATCAGTAAGCGCGATATCATTATGCGCTGCAAGCTAGTTATTACACCGTTAGATGAATCAAGAGCCAAGCCGAGCAGAACCTATCTGCGATTCGCCTTTGCAAAAATGGCAATCGACTTATGCCCATATGAAATTATAGGCATGCCATGCTTTGACGAATCCTGCGCAGGTCGCAGCACATATTGGTGTGTAGGCTAATGTTTTGATAGAAAGGCCGCATTGCATGAAACTATTATTCTGTCTTGGAGAAGCTGAGCATAATCTGTGAAAATAACAGGCAATAGACGGTATGCGAGGTGGTCAATGAGTGGTTTCTGCCATTGATACAAAAGTAACACGCAATTTATCCGGACTGCAAAGACCAATATCAAAAACATAAATTCAGCCCGAATCCAGAACTTATTTCTATTTAGAAACCCTAATCAAAATCCAACCTCAATCCAGATATGGAAGCCCTGACATCGTTGTCATGGCAACGTTACCGCTTAACTGCGTAATTTTCAATACTGCATGAATGTATCACTCTTGCATCACGCAATCGCTTGCAAATATCACATTACGTCAATACAAACAAACAGGAAGGAGAAATGACTTCGTGACTAAACTCATGATGATCCTCGTTTTCATAGCGACGTTATGAAAGTGATCAATGTGTCTTTGCCCGCGGGTCACAAATTAAAACTGCACTCTCACAGGCGGTGTTTCTTTCAAATCAGTGTTATAATCGTAGTAATGAAACCAAAGTTGTTATGCATTATACTGAGAGGGACGGGCAACATACGGCCCGCGGGACGGATACGGCACACGACGTGATGTTGAGCGTCCCGCGGACAGTTTTTGGTCTTAAATGATAATACGGCCCGCGGTCACAGTCATCCAAAATTCTCCATTACGAGCTTACTACGTCAAATTATAGTGACTTTAGGTTTTTATTTATTTTCTCGGGCACTTATATTAGTTCTTTGCCTTCTTTGTGTCCGACATGCAGCCAGAGTTCAAAGAATCTGAATACAACTTCGATCCACCATCGATGTCTCATCGACCTGAAACAACAGGTTTGCAATTATAATGAGTTCGCACAGTAGGGTATTATATTTTAGTCGAATATTCCAATGATGTGAGTCCTGACGTTCTAACAATTATGAAGCGTAATTGTCTCATGCTTTTCTTCATTTAAAAAAAATACAAATACGTAGGGATAGTGTGAACGTTAGGTTTACGTTCGCGTTCTGTGTGTGAACCTCAGAAATCTTGAGGTTCACGTTCACAAACGAACCTTGGTGTGAACCTTTTTCATATATTACAATTTTCACCACTTTATAACATCTTGGATTGAAATTTATTGCATCTCGACCGCGGACCACTATATGAGCACGGTCTGGCGAAATCGCAAAATTTCCATTTTTCCCGGCACATAGCAAGAAAATTACTGAAGGATGGAATAATTTTCCCAAAAAAGCCAAGCAGCATAGCG
>ATSW01004416.1:0-10791 GCA_000444245.1 Botryllus schlosseri
GGGTCCAGCCCACCCATTAGGGGTGAAAGCATGGTGTCCTAAATGGTGTGGGTACAGCGAGATTGAACGGCTGACTGCATTTGGTTTACGTCATACTTTCCATTTGTCAAAAGGCAGTTTTACGACCATTTTTGACCGGCTTGTCGAGCGCTAAATTTGATAAAACGGGTATCAACGAGAAGCTGCCGCAGTACTGATTATTAAAATACAAGTTATATTCTGCTCATGGAACTGGAACCCTCAAAATCAACCACGATTTTTGCATTGTGATCGAGTTGAACATTGTGACGCAACAAACTGTCTGTATATTTCTGAGCTGCATAGTCTCGTTTTGCCAGACAGTCTTGTTGCGTCCTTCCCAGGACTCTTCCATGCGAGTTGGTAATATTAAAGCCACCTGAAGTGACAAAAGTCCTCCGAAAATATATCGGTAGACTGAAGGAGAAATGATAGTCGGGCTACTAAATAGAATGTGTTGAGAGACAACACAGGAAACTCCTGGGAAAGGATCTGGAAGAAAATTCTTTCCGCGATGAGATCGATGGCACTGGCGAAGTGATCTCTTTTCATGATGCATGGAAGCCGGTTCGGCCCTGCAAAGATTTTGAAGCTCTGAAAATCTTTTGTGGATGACTGGCAACATTCTTTCCCTCAACGGCTACTGTTGAAGCCGATATTTCCCAGACTCGCTGGGCGAGAAATGAATTTATGAGAAACTAAGCTGACCTGAGTTTGGAAGCACTGTTACAGTGCAAACGATTTAAGTCTATTCGACAGCTGTAACAATCAGCTGTTGAGCGTGTTTGTTAGGCTTTTCTTTCTTTCTTTTTTTGCTTATTGGCACCAATTCCGATAGATACTGCACATTTTGTGGTTTCGTTTGATATTATTAACCTATGTAATCGTTGGGTTTTTTCTTCTTATTATTGTTTGTTGGCACTGACTATACGTGGATGCTGCACATTTTTGTGGTGTCTTTTGACAAACTAGCCCAAATAAAGCGTTTTTGTGACTAATTCGAGGCTGAAACTATCTATTTAGATGACGATGCCAAAACTGCCAAAAATAAAAATCGAAAAATGCCAAAAATAAGTTATTTTTGGCAGTTTTGGCATATGCCAAAAATAACACGGCCTGCCTATACCGGTATCCTATTCTTTTCCCATGTTGCCTTGGCATGTGAGAATCTTGTTGAGCTGGCATTCATCTGATTAGACTATCGTTCAGAAAGAAGATATACTTTTGAAGTGACATTATTCTCAAAAGTTCTTTTCTGAGTATTGTCCTCACCTAATTACAGGGTTGGAATTTGCGAAAATCACTTTGAAGAATCAGATGTAATAGAATATAAATCTCGCAAGGAATTGAAAGTTGGAGCATTACCAAGGCTCAATCTGCCGTCCAAATGCAGCAGTAGCAAGGCAAGACGATTTTATTTACCTTAGAAACTGTCCAATAAGCGTATTACTCTAATTTGTTATAAAGGAGTTGAGAAAACAACCGGCCGTTCGGAAGCAGCTTCCTGACAAACTTCTGCATAGAGATATTAGGGACGTTGTCCTGTCTTACCACAAATTGAAAAAAACATACAAGGGTAAGGAATCTCTTCAGCTGTAACCATCCTTCATTATGCCATTATAATTTTCTCTCATTTCATGCAGATATATGGAGCTTGAGTGAGAGAAATGATAAATTGTTTATAGAAAAATGGGAATGTTTTGAAGATATTGTGCCAATATTGAGGTACCTTGCAAATTAAGTGAATATGGGTGATCATGATCAATTTACGTTATATTGCTATGAAACAATTGTTTCAGGATTTCCCTTACAAGCAGTCTGATGATTGGTTCAGCGGCATTGCATGGATGGAAGCTCCCTCCAAACCAGCTTCCGAATTATGACTTGAAATTTTAAACTCTTCAACAATTTCTAAGTATGCCATTGCTACTGTCGGTCACTTTTCAGAATCTGTCACACCCAATGTTGTATAGGTTATCTTGACGGAATGAGACTTTGTATCGGGATACAGGAGACAACACGAAACACACATCAACATAAGACTTTATCTTGGGCCGGGGATCATTTACAGGAAAAGGTCATTTGTTCAAGAGCTCCTCTGTGCAAAGTTGTAGGTTCGTAATTGTTTTTTGTTGAGTGACATCAAATCTCCGGTGAGCATTGATGAATATGTCAAGTTGTTAGAATTGATATATCTATATTCAGTTTGGAACGATTCTATTGCATGCACCATTTGCACAAAATATGATGTAAAAACAAGATACAACAGAAGATATTCAAAAAGTACTCCATGTGGTTCAGATGATGATTGTTTAACTGTCCAGGAAGATCTTCATTCAGCTATAGTGGTATGAATGTTAATGGACGTATCGACAAGAAAAAAATTAATCACAAATTTTTTTTTAAGGATATTGTTGAGAGTGAAGCGAAAAGCATGAACGAATGGCAGAGGATGTTTTTTAAAGAGCAATGTATATGCGTTAACTAGCAACGATGTGAAGGCATCGATTGCTAAAATATTGTAAATTTGTTGTCTTTACAAGCAGGGCTTTATGGAGCAGCCGTAAATTTGCATTGCTCCAGCTCCGGCTCCGGAGCTTTCTTTTATCATACATTAGCTCCGGCTCCAGCTCCGGAGCCGCATTATCACCACTGCTCCGGCTCGAGCTGTGGCTCCGGCTCTGAAAACTATCGATGATGTCTGTCTATATCAGGTGTGGGCAACCCGCGGCCTGCGGGCCATATGTGGCCCGCGAGAAGGTTTTGAGTAGCCCGCGAGCTAATTTCCCATTATATTATCGAAATTGAATTGCTCAGATTGTGAAATTGCAAGGCCAACCTAAAATATGATAAGTCTGCCAGCAACACTTGGGATGTTGATGACTAAAATATCAGTTTCGACGCATTGGCAGATCCAGTGTCCGGTCACATTTTTAGTAAATCGTCGTACCTTANAATAANCGAAAATAGTCGTAAAATTTTTCTTCATGCTTCGCGTATTCAATTGTCACTCGTTACCAGTCCATCCGGTGCCGATCATGTTTATCTGAATATAATATTTTCCGGTTGAAACAAATCGAATATTCGAATTAAACACTGTTCCATGCACATTGCGCCATAACGAATTAAACTATGCAGTGTGCACATTGCACATTTGCAAGTCAAAGTGCGCGATAATCCAGGAATACTAGAGTATCAAGCAGACATCAAGAACGAATTAACGGAACCGATGATTACAAATTGGAAATCGCATATCAAATCAGTAATTTGTCTCCAACATAAAATAGAAAATACCATGGCGTTTCGGGCTACTCTTCTGTCATCCCCTATTTACGCTCGAAAATCCTTACTGGAGTGAATGACGATGATGCGCAGTAATGAATTCCAATTAGCATGCATAATTGCATACTCAATAATACTATCCAATTTCGCGGCCCGATTAAAGAACTATCACGAAAGAACGAGTATTGCAACGAAATCGCAATCCTCTCTCCCATTTCGCGTAATACTACTGATCATTATTTTCGAACCGTATACAATTTGCCAACAAGGTTGTGCTGATGATGAAATTGCGGGTATGCCGAATACCCACAATATTCACAGGCATATTTCGCATATCGAGGTTCGGCACTCATTGATGAAAATTGAACATTGAACATAAGCTCTGCTGTTAAATCCCCAGGAACATGGTTAGTCGGAAAAGGTAGAGCCAGAGAGGAAAAGATTCTTAATTTCCGAAGGCCTGCTATTGAATTATGTGAACTATGCAGATATGGTTGTTGCATATATAATATCACGTCGGAGCCGGAGCTACCCCTCAAATAACTGTCTCCAGCTCCAGGTCCGGCACCGGCTGAATTTTATTTAGAGCTCCGGCAAAAAGCACGGCTCCGGGGCTCCAGCTCCGGGCTCCGGCTCCAGCTCCAAAGCCCTATTTACAACGAGTATTGATACCGTATGGCGTACACCAGTACCGATAATACCAACTGTTTCTTTTGGTTGGTTTGGTGCTCTTGCTATAGTTGCTAGCCATTCTATTTTGAGTCATCTCATATTATCTGTTCCTTATCGATTTTTGTACCTTTCTCATTGCGCTTATTGACCGTAGAAGGATGCAACTACCTACATTCACCGAACATTTTCGATTTTTGGACGAAGAGGAAATTTGTATAGAGTACCCAGGGTCTGATCTTTCTGCGGAAGCACTGCAAATCCACTTTGCAATGTCGTTGAAGTATTGGTTGGCTGCGAAAAGCCTTGGATGAAGCTAAAAAATGGATATTTAGTTACCAACCATTCTCCAAGACGTAATTCTCGAAGATGTGTTCTGTGTTGCTAAGTGCTATACGAAGCAACTGATGATGCTCGAGTACTCGAGGAAACTTCAAAAGCACTATTCGAATAGTTTGGTTTAGGACAGTGGTTCTCAACCGCCGGTCCGCGACGACGTTACTGCCGGTCCGTGAGGTGCATTGCAATTTAATATACCCTAATTTCAAGATGCAATATGTTGAAGGATTGTCCATTGATAAAATAAAAAAAACATCAAATATTAGACAGTAACAGAACTTCGTTAGGTAACATTAGGGCTAGAAACATGTTCGATTTGACTTGAAGTTACAGCCGTGCCATTTGACGACATGCGAGCGACAAGTACAAGCTGACTCACTAAACCGCACGGTTTGCGCGATCATTCGTTTTCGATTAATTCATTATGCGCGGGACTGTATATGCCAAATCCCAAACCCTGCAATTGGAACGGGGCCGAGCCCTCAATTATAAGGTGAAGGAACGTAAATTATTGAGTGTATTCTGAAACTTTATCCAATTTGCTTCACATTTTTCCGCGCCTTGCGCGATTGTGCATCACTATAAATGTCTTGCTTATTGGGTGCCATTCCATCAACAAATACGCCTGATTTATAGAAATAGGCATTTCAGCGTCAGTCATTACTGNGTCACAACGCACCAACACATNANTAAGNTAAGGCTAACANGGGGCTCCGAAAANTNTGCCAAAACATTCGTCAGCGAGAAAACCTTGGCCGAAAACGACTGCACTTTNTTGACCGAAAACTTCGATACATATATGTCTAATTNTCNATAAGCGCCTAAATGGCTGCCNCCGAATCTCGCTGTCCTGACAATCTGTACCCCACAGGACAAATTATTTACNAGTNAAGAGATAGCAATTTGGAATTNTGTGANTCTCTTNGTTNAATACGCTGGGGCGATTTCAATATCTGTTCNCTATATGAGAGACAATTGGTCACGAAATATTGACATGTGGCCGAGTAAATTATTCCAATANNCNCACCTGAATATGTTTAACTATTAATTACGTTTNAATTTTCCAAGACGACACCNCANTCANCTCTACCGGAAAATCTGATNATTCTGATAGGATAAAAAATTTANAGCAAAAAATATNCAATCACAAAATATAGAAAATTTTCGCGCTTGGTNCGATTAGGTTACANANACTCTCTGNATNCACTGCTCNCAAGTCCTGGTGAAAAAATCCATCAAACTGTGGGGTATTGGGGGCGAAANNCCCAGAAGTTTNGTTNATCACCCTGATGGATGACCCAAGACCNACGTTTCTTTGGGGGTGGGCTGAAGAAGTACTNTTCTGGCCCTGATTTTGTGGATGGCNANATATAGNTGTTGTCGGGTGTTTTCGTGCGACGCGTTCTATTTGTAGTANCGAGCAGTGTTGNGATGACTCGAGTCATGACTTGACTNGAGTCACCTTTTTGATATGACTTGACATGAGTCACTTTGCAAAAATGACTTGACTTTACTCGACGCTTAAGAAATGCAGATTGACTCGTGACTCGAAAAAAATTTACCGAGTCAATTTCAAGTCATAAGTAATCGATGTCGACTAAATCACTATATCCTGTATAAGTTCGTGCTGCTAACCAATCACTCAATGATTTTTCCAATGATTTGATTTTACCAAGCCTCCATTGTTATATCACAAATAAATTGATCGCAAACGCAGTGACGATAGCTAACAGCTTACGTTGTCTTAAACTTTGCTCACCTTAGCCTCACCTTTATAACCTCCTTCTATGATTTAATTTTTTTTTAACTTTCTTTAGACTTCGTGCATTATCCTGTATTTTGACTGATAATTATTATAGGCTGAGGCTATACCGCTTGAGTAGTTTATCAATTCTACGTGTGCGTGAGCGATACAGCGCCCTTTTGCGCGTATAATCAATTCTTTATTCGTTCCTCGATCACGAATAGATGGGGACTTCATTTGTATTTAAAACAGTTAGCAAAATGCATTGACTTTGAATCATGTCTCGGACTTTGAAAATTCAACTTGACTTGATTACTGACTTGACTCTTGACTTGACTTGACTCGAGTCACCACCAAAAATCGAGTGACTTGACTTGACTCGAGTCACTTTTGAAAATCAAGTGACTTGGCTTGACTTGAGTCAAAATGTGCAATGACTCGAGATGACTTGTGACTCGAAGGTAGTGACTTGATCCCAACACTGGTAGCGAGCAGACATGGGGTGATTACTTTATGAATGGATTTTTATTACTGGATTTTTTAAGGCAACAGTCTGGGCTTCGATGTATAGCTTAATTGTTCTGACAGCAATTCGGACACTATCTTGAAAATATCAGCATTCTTTTGGTTTAATGCTATCATATTTTGTATTTCAGATTTGGACCATGATATGACGAGTTGCAATACTTCCCTGTCACTCCAAATTGTCCCATTGACATCCTTCCACTCGTATCTAGCATATGATCAAGTCTGTGAAAAAAAACACTCTCTGAGAGACATATGTATCATTACTGTATAAACTACGAAAACCCGCATATCTACAGTATACATACCCCTACAAACTACCATATCACACTACGTAAATATATACTGTTTGCCATGACCAACTACAAGTTCACTGAATAGAACAACTATCCAATATCTGCCACCTCCATGAGCAATATTACCAATGTCGACACGCTCACCAACCTGAAACAGGTAGTTTCGCGTCAGCAACAAGCACGAAAACACACGTTCGTAGTAGCCTGCTAATAGCAGAGATGCCACTGGGATATTTCGGAAAAACCCAGATGTGGAGGCGAAATAAACCCAGAAAAACCCAGATCCTATATTTCACGCAAAAGACACGAGATAGCTGTGAAAGTGGAGCCTGATAGCCGTCCGATACACTCATACAGTCATTGAAGCCTTTGATATTGAATTTACAATCGTTCATAATACACATTTTGCTCGGTTAACACTGCGAATCGCACAAAAAACATGCTCTTTTCCTCTCGACACATCGCAATGATACAATTGGGGCGCAGCGTGAATAGTTGATGATGGTGTACCGGTACTAATTATATCATCGTGCTGCGAAAGTTCAATGCAATGCCATCCATTTCCTATTTCTAAGGATGATTTCCATTATTTTCAGCGACTTGAACAGGTTGAAAGTAGCTTTCGATTGATTAATCTTACGACAATCACTTTTATTCGGAATGATCACAGACCAATGTATAGTGGAAATAAATAACGGTCAAATCATGAAATTCAGGGTTAGGGTAAGGGACTTAGGGTTAGGGTTCGAATGTGCTGATAACGAATGCTTGCTAGTGGTGTCAAACTAACTAACTCTCTCCCTATCTATCTATATCTCTCTGAGTGTCCCTGTGGAACTATAAATATACTCAGATAACAATAGGATAAGGATTATATTAGTCGGATCATCACCTATGGTCTGTTCATGTGCTTGTGCATACCATACAGTTACATGATATTCATCGATACATGCCGAGTTGTTCACCATAAGTTCACCAGGTGCCGAGTTCGCTACTGGCAATCGTCCTATATGAAGATGACTTTCTGCGATTTGGAAGTTACCATTCAATCCGGAGCCGCATTATTACCACTGCTCCGGCTCCAGCTCCGTCTCCGGCCCTGAATCCTATCGAAGGTGTGTGTCTATATCAGAGGTGGGCAACCTGGGGCCGGCGGGCCATATCTCTCATCCTGTCGTAACCTTCCATGACATCAAACTATCCGCTATGTTTGCTAGCATCCTGGTAGCGTTTTGTGATATGACGATAAGTGGGGCGCGAAATCTTTCACCATCATAAGGGGGGCGTGTCTTAAAAAGAACCACTGTTCTATATTGAATACTTACTATATTATTTCTTATATTTAATTTCTGGCGCGACAGCCCGATGTCAAGGCGCACGCAGTTTGAAGGGTTTCAACTGCTAAACATCACAGAAATCCTAAACGACATTGACATAATTCGGATCACGACACGAGTGTGATTTCAGATTGACCACTCCAGTTTTAATTATTTCAGTGATGAGCTTATAAAATACGATTCGCGCCGGTATTAATTAGGTGGATTCGTTCTCTGTGTGCGTAGAATTAGGGTATTTATATTTTATCTACACATATAGTAGAAGCGTGTTTGAAGCTAACATGGTTAAGATGCTGTCAGCATTGTGTGTCCTGGAACTGAACAAAAAGCGGAATTAGTAAATCTATGAACAGATCTAAGATTCGGGATAACCGACTTTCATCTCTATAGTTTTGATAAATTGGTTATTGAGGTCGACCAGCCTATGAAATCCCGCCACTGTTTCTGACGTGTGTACGATATCATCAAAGCAATCTTTGGTTTGTTTTAAATAGGCATATATATCATCTCCATGTCCTCACTATATATAATCAAACACCGTGCAATATTGCGTTTTGGTTTATAATGTCAATTTTGTATAGTGCGGCCCGCAAATGGATTCAGATGTTGCATGCGGCCCGCGAGCTCAAAAGTTTGCCCACCCCTGCTTAGGGCCATACAGCTCAATTCGATCTTTAAATGTGCGATTATTATTCAACTGTAACTGTAGTAAGAGCAATATGGGCGGATATGGCCACGTGATCAATAGAAATTCGATTTGTACCGAATGGCCAATGGTTTGACGTTCGATATTGGTGCACCCGTTACCAGTCCATCGGTGTCGATCGAGTTTATCGGAATATAATATTTTCCCGTTGAAACGAATCGAATAATCGAATTAAACACTCTGTCGTGCACATTGCGCCATACCCATAACGAATTAAACCATGCAGTATGCACATTGAACATTTACAAGTCACGGTGCGCAATAATACGAAAATACTGGAGTATCAAGCAGACATCAAGAATGCATTTACGAAACAGATGATTACAAATTGGAAATCGCGCATCAAATTAGTAATTTGTCTCGAACATAAAATACCATGGGGTTCTGACTCCTGATATCGCATTGAGTAGCTCGCACCGCGACAATTGCTTGCTGAGTGTAACCGTAACGACGTTTTTGGTCTACTCTTCTGCCACCCCCTATTTACGCTCGAAAATCCTTACTGGAGTGAATGACGATCATGCGCAGAAATAAATTCCAATTAGCATGCATAATTGCATACTCAATAACACTGTCCAATTTCGTGGCGCGAGATTAAAGAACTAACACGAAAGAACGAGTCGGAAAAGGTAGCGCCAAAGAGGAAAAAATTATTAATTTCGCGAAGGCCTGCTGTTGAATTATGTGAAATCAGCAGATATTATGGTTGTTGCATGTATAATAGCCTCTTATGAAATACGTCGGAGCCAGCGCTACCCCGCAAATAGCTGGCTTCAGCTCCGGCTCCGGCTGAATTTTATGTAGAGCTCCGGCTCCGATAAAAATGCACGGATCCCGGGCTCCGGGTCCGAGTCCAAAGCCCTGATAGATATCTCTGCCTTTTTCGTGTCGCGAGTATTTCGTGATCCGTATTCATATCGCATAAACTTCACAACCACTGTTACGTAAAACTATAGATAACTAACCTACGGATAGATATCCAACACCAGTCGTCACGCTTGCTTGCCCGGAGGAAATTACTGCTCAGCAATCTGAACGCAGCATAATTACTAATCCCATAGCTGATGACCTGAGCGCTCAAGTTGAATAAAGTTGATCTTATTTGAAAGCTACTGTCGCACTGATTTCGAAAATATACAAGCTAGCGGGCAAGCTAGCGTGACGACGGATGTTGGGTATCTATCCGTAGGTTAGTTATCTATAGTAAAACCGACAAGATACCGTAATGGTGAAATATAGATTACTAACCTATGGATAGATGCGCAACACGTTATTCACGGTCGAGTGATGCGACAACGGCATATTTGTTGTCGCTACATAGCATGAAACGGGAGCGTAATTGCTAATCCCATTGATGACCACCCTAGCGCTCAAATTATATAAAGTTGATCTTATTTGAAAGCTACATTCGCACTGATTCTGATAATAGACATTAAATTTTCATCAAGGCAATGGAATAACCCCGAAATTGCCTTCAAAGTCTGAAAATCGGCATTGTTCTAAACAATCGCAACGACGCAGCACAATGACCATAACAACGGTCCTTGCGTGGTTGCGATTGTTTAGAACGATGCCGATGTCAGATTTTAACGGCTATTTAGGGGTGGTTCCATTACCTTGATGGATTTTAATGTATATTTTCAGAATCAGTGCGACTGTAGCTTTCAAATAAGGTCAACTTTGTTTGATTTGAGCGCTAGGGTCGTCATATATGGGATTAGTATAATTACGCTCCCGTTTCATGCTATTCCTCAGCTGGTGACCTGTGGTGTACCCCAAGGCTCAGTACTTGGACCGGTCCTCTTCACCTTATATGTCAACGACATTTTTGAAACCTCCTCATTGAACACCACACTGTTCGCTGATGATACTCAC
>KE605346.1:0-19128 GCA_000444245.1 Botryllus schlosseri
TTTCAGGCCAATCTACTTTGTAAGGACAGACAGTTCCAACCAGAAATGAAGATAAGTAGTACAATTTTAACATTATATGCGAAAACACCTAATTTGCATACGTGAGGTCAAAATTTGGTCAAATTTCAGTTTTTTTAGGTCAAAAAAGGTCAAAATTTAGATTTTTTAGGTCAAAATCTTCCGTTTTTTAGGTCAAAAAAAATTGCCCTAGTTATCACACTGCAGTTTTCCTGCAAATATGCGACCGCGGTTTTCTGGGATGGATGTTACATTATCTCGGAAACGAGTACGGATATTATAAGTTATTTAATTTTCCACGCCCGCGGTAGTTCAGTTTTGTCTAACAATTACAGGCTGCCTTCCACACATATCAACGACAAGCAGGTTACATATATATTGAAAGAAATTATTCATTTTTTCGTAAGTGATATCAGCTCAGGTATCAGTGTCGCTGTCAGTGCTACAACCGTATCTTGGGAAATCTTCAAAAACCAGTTCAAAATTACCTGATCCCGTATCCCGATCTTTCCCATTCATCGACTTCCGTCTCTTTGCCAGCGGGGTTTGGTTCGCGGGTTTGCTATCTTGCAATAATGCTTGATGAGCCTGTGCCAATAGAATAATTCAAGTATTGAATTTAATGATATATTTGATAAACTAGGCTATCAAATGAACCATTATGAAATCAGTTCCGTGTGCACGTGATAAATTACTGCATCGCTGAGCGTATTCTAATGAATGTAGAGAGCTTGATTGATTGCATATATAGCCGTCATAAGAATGTTTCAGTGACCGCCCCGTCATTTATCAATTGGTATCGTATAGCCTTTCCTTAATTCTTTTAGGTACTGCAACCCTGTAGTCATATTTTACGGGTGGGATATGGGATTTCATGGTGGAATTGTGGGCTGCCATATTGTTATTTATCTCATCACTTCAGTAAATCGAGCCTGCTATGTGGGAATTGTCTAATCACACGCAATTGATTGCAGTAATAATGCAAAAATAACCCTATTCCATATTGGTGATGGAATATTGCTTGTATGTTACTTATTTTGAGTGGCAGTTGCGGATACTATATGCTCTGTCCCCTGAATGAATGAACGTGTGCGATCAATTCATGATTATAGCCATATAGAGTATGTCACAGTTCAGAGTGGAATTAGTGGCAACGTCACGCTCAACTTTCTGTTTAATCAATTAATTATTCTGTGCAAGAAACTCTTCTGTCACGCGCAACTTATTGGTGAAAAGCAATATAAGCTAATGGTACATGTACAGTTTGTACACTAAGACACAAGTCACAATATGACATAAGAAGTCCCAATCAACAATTTGCGATGCCTATGTGGGCTGGCATTTACCTCTCTAACTAGCTTCCTGAATGCATTTCGTTTTCTTCTGCCGTAGTCCCGAAAGTATGTCATTTGTAGCTCCTCGGCCATTACATCACTTGAGACACGATGATGTTGGTGCTCCGAAATGTACTGCTTAATTCTACCAAGCAGACGACGATCGTAATACGACATGGTTTCTTGAACTACATCGATCACAAATGGGATTGTGCTAAGCGAATAGAGTATGATAGTGATTTTACATCGGCGAAGGAAGAAACCGGAATCAATGCTGGACGAACGCCGACTCTGTCTTGCTGGAAAGCAACAATAACAAAACACATGCGAGTCACGTGACATGAATGTGGATAACAAAGTCACTCATCTATGAGTGGCTTTGGTGGATAAGAATTAATTAGAAGCCAGTTGTGAAGTTCACGGACCAGAGATATTCACACCGACAAGTTACGAGCAGTTTATTGTTTATTGTGAAATTTCTTCATCATTTCAATACACCACAAGGCTGCGATACGATGAAATACAATGATGAAGATAGGAAGGTGTCGACACGACTTGGAGTAGTCTTCGAAATCAGACACCCATCTGACCTTGGCGATGTAAAAAAGGAGACATGCACAGTGCACTACACACTGCACGGCATTGAACACTGAATGAAAAGCAGATTATATAAATGCACGGGTGACAAAAAGGGTGGCATGTGTCGGAACAAGGAAGGCGAGATCGATATTGTGGTCGTGGCCCGGTAAACAGGGCTAACTAGTGTTGATTCAGTCGAAATTGCTTGTATTTCGACTCGAATGAAAACATCACAAGATCGCGATATACTGAAAAGATAGAAGGGTGCCCAAGTAATACCAACACAGAGTATTCATTTTAACAATTCAACTGCTGACAGTCTGCAAAGATAGGAAACAGAAAAAGAAACACAGAACAAAATATGTATAAATATTAACAAATCACCAGTCGATGCAACACGACAGCTACACCAATACAATGGTGGAATCAGTAACGAGAGCGATACTATATGGAACTTCAGACACAAATGGTCAGCATTCACTTCGCACTCTACTTAACTGTAACTGTAGAGGCCTACTTCGAAAAAAAGATAATCAAAATATTAGATTTTGAAATCATCTTGAGGCAGTTTTTGAATAATGCCACAGCTGTCATCATAGTCATTACCAATTGATCAGTTCGAATCACTGAAACATTGAAATACGTCAAAACAGTAGGAATAGAGTCGACGCGACTGCCTAAAATATGCATATGAATATAACTCAATATTACAATACAGTTAAAAGACAAAGCTGAAATAACTTGATGAAATCAAACATCTTTTGCCTACCAACATGATGGGCCGTACTTTTGGTCGTTCCTACATCTTGCTATCTGTTCACTACATCGCAGTCGAGGAATATAAGAGAACCGATGAATATTATAATTCAATTTTAGACTCAAAGGGATCATTGGTCATACTGATACCTGGTTTCACACGTCGGGCCCTCTACCTTGATTATTTATTATCGACACTATAGTTCGCTCCTGTTTTCTGGCAATTCGACGAAGACGAAGGAGCCGCACGTGCATAGTACTTATGCGTATTATATGAGGATTCAGTCAAATCCGGTAGGACGAGATCGTACAATTGAACCCATACCTGAACCTGGAAATTCCCAACTTTCTATGTCTTTAATCATCAAATCCAAATTTTTTTCAAGAATCGAATTGTTGGACGCACACCTTCCTGGCCCTAATCACCTCAAGCTGTCTTCTGGTTAGCACAATCTCTACTAGCCATCGGCATCTAAAGTTATTGCACATTGCCCGACTTCAGGCATTTCGCAACGCCTCGAGCATCACCTTCCCAACATCAAACCATAAGTCCAACTGAAACACACAACCAGCTTGGGATAACTGCCACTGCAACGCAGACGTCGTCCTTCCTGCTGTAATTTCTCCATGAACACAAACAAGTCGGTATTCGCCACGATTTATTTGGTAAAATATATCCTTGCAATCAGACCGTACACATCACAATGCGCAAAAATCAGCTCTAAGTTACAGAAACTCCCAGGCCATCGACACTTGCTAGGACAGCTTATATACAGTAGCTCGAAGCAATTAAATATCGGAAGAAATTTTCCAACAAACGTACAGCGATATGTTAAAGAGAATCAAACATCTACTAGTGAAAAGGGAAATTATTAATATCGTGCCTACGACAAATTAAACGTAATAGTACACAATTTACAATGCTACGCAAACACAATCGTACAGAGGCAGTAGAAACAGCACCGCAAGAATAACGAGTGCTGACAGTTGGTCCAGTACCGTAATATATGTACCACTTACGACATAGCGTGCAGATTGAGCCTAGATATATGAATGTACCGAAAACTTGAGATGTCAGGTACCGGAGACCACGATACAGAATAATATATGAAGCACCATAATTCCTTCCAACCTATGTTCAAAGTAGAAAAATTCAGAAACACAACCCGTCTCAATAGGTTTCTAATGCCTGATAAGTTCAGCACAATACAAAAACACGATCCGGCTAACATCAATTATATAACGATAAAAAAAGTGTCGGTTGAGTTCCAAGCGTTGGTCACAATCACACAACAGCAAAAGGCACAGAATCAGCAAAAAAACAAAAAAAGGATTGCCGTTCACAATTTCATTTGTACTATTTATCATTATATGAAACAGATCTACGCGTGAACAGCGTGCCCATGCTGTCCAATCGAGCACAATGTTCAGATTAACACTTATATATCGAAGTTTCCGCGAGAGCAAACCCGACTGGAAAGATATTGGTTCTTGGCGATATCTAAAAAGTTTTTTTTCCCCTCGGAGGAAGCGTCTCTGAAGAACTCAAACCAAACGACTGCTATCCTTTAGTGTTAGAAGGATTGATAATAACGGTACCGCTGTTAACGTTGTTCACACCCACGAGTCGGCGGGCCCTTGCTTGTAGTCGCCAGAATCTTTTTCAACCTGGATGCAAACAAAAAATCGGGATTGAAGATTAGCGGATTTCGCCAACATCCAACAAATCCTAAACCGAGGCGTGCTCACAATGCTTTCCTACTATGGAACTGGCCAAGGACTGCCAAAAACAGTAAGAAGTCATCCGTTCACATCAAGTATGGCTTCATCAGTACTAATTTGATGTTTGGAGTTGAGTAATGAGAGCTGATATTTTTGAGTAATGAAATTATAGTCACGATACTTTCTCCCCACCGTGAGAACCTAGAAATCTCGTATCACAGTATCGAAAACATGCATCACCATACTTCGTAATATAGTGGAAACGACACGTATATCAAGTAGAGATCAACCTAGAGCGTGAAAGCATCTGAAGGGGGACGCATAGCTACGGTCAACTGAAAATTATTTTCACGCTCTGCACAATTTACCTCCAATTCACAGTTGTTGCTCTGTGTACAGCCCGAATTTCATATTTCAGAATTCTCTCATCAACAGTCCATGTCATCAAACTACCCGTTGGGATTGGTAGCATTCCGGTAGCATTTTGTGATATGATGATAAGGGGGGAGCTTAATTTGAATTATCACGAAGGGGGGCGCGTCTAAAAAGTTTGAGAACCACTGACCCAGGGTCATTCACTATGGCTCGACTCCCGCGTTACCCGCTTACGGTAATGTGCGGTGTTGACTAAAAAAATTGTAAAATAAAGGTCATCACCCTGACTAGACTCCCGAGTTAATACTTTTTCTAGAAAAAGTTGTTATTATTTTAAATTTATTGAAAAATGAGGACAAATCCTCTTAAAAAAGAGGACGTATGGTAACCCTAAGAAAAATGGTCATATTTCAACTTTCCAAATCATCAATACTGTTATGACGTCATAAAAAGTGATACTGAAACGCTCGACTCGACTTTACGAGTGGAGCAACGAAGAAATTTGCGTGATTTCCCAACATGCATGCTAAATAGTTCTCCGCGATCAGGCGCAGAAACACGATGACCCACCTCGTCCATTTGATATTCCTCNTTGTTCGCCTTGCTCTTTCTCGGATAGGTCCCGCTCTCGACCGNGTCGTCGTAGGGTCTGTTATTCAACGCCTTTTGGCTGCATACAACAAGGGCGCAAACACGCACAAAAGATCAGAAAAAGCGTGACAGCCACCCGAAACCGAAACTCACGTTCTCGGCAGAGTCTGATAGGTGACGGTGGGCGTGAAGTGAGTTTTGTTCCAGCCGTCTTTCTTGTAGAGCGAATGCAGCTCTTTGAGGTCCCAGAGCACTTTCAATACTTGACCGGCCGCCTTCACCACGCGAGAGTGGTACTTGCCAGAGTCCCTGAAGGAAAGAAACGGAGTCAGGCTGATGTAGGTTACTAATTCCATTACGGAAACGCCACAGTTCGATCACAAATACGAGCGATATTCTTTCGAAGTCAGACTGTAACGGAATGAGTATTTTATCAACCACACGGAGGAAAAAGCAACTGGACTGATGAAAATCCAATTTGTTCTCAAAGAAAAAAAACAATCAGGTCTTCTGCAAACACACATTTCTTAGCACTAGTACTGAAAGCGTCGCTACACGCCTTTGCTATCCCATACATTCTGGAAAACGCTCGACTCGGATCAGAGTCGGGACATATCAAATCATAAGTAGCATACTACAGAGGCAGCCAGTACCCAAATATTCAAGTAGGTCTTCGGTTCATGATTTTAGACTTAAAGTTTTCAGTTTTTAGGTTTCTACGTATGCTCGAGCACCATTGACGCTTACTTTGACCACCTTTGGCATAATAACATACGACCAAGAAAATTATCAATGTAACCTCTAGCAGTCAAAATCGAAAGCTCTCGCTTACTTGGAATTATTGACCGTGGTCACCCGTTCGATGCCGCCCACCTCGCGGAANTGTCGCGCGTTGACGGGGCTGCGGTCGACGACGGTCCGGACCGTGTTCAGTATCGCGATGTAGGTCAAGTCGGAAAGCGTGATCTGGGACTCGGTGCTGCCCGGTAGCTTGTACACGAGGTCGCGCATCGCATATTTGCCTGAAAAAAAAATGATTGTTCAAAGAATGAGATGGCCATAAATCTTCATGACACTTTCCACTGTTATATGTATTCCCGATGGGTCAAAAGAGAATTGCAAACTATAGTGGCGGCCGATCCAAATTGTTTGCACAGGCTGCCAAGCGTATATGTTAATAGTAGGTAAGGAGAAAGGGCGAGTTTATTTGCAAAAACAAATTAAAATCAGAGTACAAAAATGGATGCGTTGAAGAATTGTAACTTGATATCTACTTGAAAACTTGAAGAGGACCGACCCAAGTTTGTACAGACTACATAAATTGCTCCCCGCACGCTCAGAGCAGATGAAACTAATAGAGCTGTTCACTATGACTAGGACTGGGAGATTCGAATTGACTGAAAAATTCTGTTCAACAATTTTTGCCAATTTTGTTTCAATAATCACAGAAACACGATAGAAGTCAAAAAATTGTCGGCCATTCCCAACCAAATTTTACCGACGTCGGGACACTTTGGGTCCAAATCGCAAAAAGATTGTGTAAGACTGATCTTTCACTACCAGGAGTAGCCGAGTCCCGCAAGCTCCCAGTACCACCTATTGCCACGTCATAGCTCAGTAATCATGACCTTGAAAGTTTGAGGAAAATGATGCCGGTTGCATGTCATCCAAAATAATTTCCTATTTCTGGGACACGACTAATTCATAGTAATTTGTCACCATTGTTATTCCATGAGCATCTGTAGCCTTGTACAACACGTCTCACGACGCTGGAAAACGGCCGACACAGCATTCGCAATTCCAACGAACGAACAAATTGCCGAAAATGTATTTTCACTGATAAATTATCTCTAAAATATCTACCCGCATTCTCAACTCTCATCATTACAATCGATAGTCTACTCGGGTTATGACGCGTAACAAATCTCGACTATTCAACACAACGCAATCGCACACGACCAGTAGAAAGCTCCCATTACCGATCAAATCCTTGTTCTTCGGATCCAGCGACAGATTCATCAACGCCAAAGACACGGAACGAATAACGCGATCGTTGTCGGTGCGTAGCCGATCCACAAGGATGGGCAGCACCTTCGCCTTGCGGGTGCAAGCTCTGGCGTACAGCGCCCACTGTAAACGAGACCCGCATATTCCGTCCCGGCAAAAAACAACCGACACGCAGAACTGGTCGGTAACAAAGTACGCTACGTGTCGCTTCGGTTGCTATCTAGCACTGCTATCACGAACGAGTCCCAAACACTGGGACGTCCACTTCACTGAGTACAACTTTGTATACATCATCAGCGACGTGTGCTTTGCAATCTGTACGGAGTTGGCAGCAAGAAATTACTTCTACTTTTTTCAAGTGCTCAAGTAGGTTTTAGGAAAACTAGTTACTTTATTAGACTTAGCATCGGGGTCGGGGTATTGCGTCACCTTTACAGGTGAAATCGTAAGATCAACTGGGCAAAACGGTACCATGGTGTCCAAGTCTATATTAGAACAATGCACCCATTTGTAGCGTCATCGATTTCAAAAGTAGCCACCTTCGAGTGACTGCAAAAAGTAAGCAAAACCTCCACCAAATCTACTTCTAGAAAGTACTGACGGTGACTTCCTCAGACAATTCCCTTCTTACTTGCCCTTAAAGTAGCACTCACAGATATTGGAAATCATTACTCCTACTCGCAGTCAAGAAATGTCCATGATTACTTTCACTCCTACTCGAATGGCAACGCCGGCCACTTTTACTATCTGNCNCTNANACGTACCTGCCACTTGCCGTTGGTCAGATTCTGAATGGCGCCGGCCGAAGCTTCCAACGTCTCCGGGCAGTTGCCGCAGTGGGTGAGCAGGTGGTGGTAGACCGGTATCATGTCCGGCTGCCACAACAGCTCGTGGCCTCTCGCGTTGGGGTCCGACGGAGGTATGTCGTCGATCGTGTCGCCCTCGTTGCCTGGAAAGGATTAGTCGTTTTACGTCTACGTTCTAGCGAAGGACAACCGCGTAAAAACAAGGCCGATAGACTAATCAACGAATGCTTGCGTATTCGAGTACTCGATACACGNGATTAATAATGGTCTTGGCTAATTCTCATGTAGAAGTAAGTTTTTACTAGTGTACTAGCACAAGCTGTGATCTCCAAGTGAAAAAAAGTATGTATTCTACACTTAGCGATTGCCAGAAACCTGAAAAATGTCGAGCAGAAGTGAAAGAACTCAAAATCCTAACCACTTATGAGCAAGCAGGCAAAACAGATTTGAGACTCGAGTACTTTGAAAAAGTAGAAGCAGAATGTTACTAACCGCCTCTGTATGTAAGTACCAAAATCCGGCATAATCCACAGGCCTAAGCTGAGTGTGTCCGTATACTTTTAACCAGACCGCGACAGAACAAATACATTTCTGCAATCTGCGATCATACCAAATTCACATGGGTTTCTAGCATGTCAGGAAGCGTGGTGCTAATTTCAATGTTTTTCAAGGATTTTGTGTACGAGCATGAAACTGGAATAGAATCCCGACGTCATTCATCAAGATTTATCCATATATGGACTCGGCACCAGTATTTATAGACACTGTTGGCTTTTGCGGTGTCGCAAAGCGGTAAATACATCGAACAGGAGTAAGGAGAACTGTCAATAGCAATGAATTTGACGACCTGGGATTGTTGACAGGCGACAGAAAATAACAGGGATACGACGGTATCACAAACAAGACCGTGATAAAGAAAAATCAGTCAGATAGAAAAATATCTATAGGATATACAGATGACAATTCAAAGAGAATTAAACTATCATCTGGTTAAGGATTACGAGATGTGATCGGCATTTGCTTTACAGCACAGGTT
Organism: Botryllus schlosseri; assembly: GCA_000444245.1. NCBI lineage: Eukaryota > Metazoa > Chordata > Ascidiacea > Stolidobranchia > Styelidae > Botryllus > Botryllus schlosseri. The sequence continues at coordinate 9,225 of KE605346.1, forward strand.
CCAATACCCGTATTTGAATCTGTCCCGGTGACTTTCTCATAATACAAATTCAAGGTACCTGCGGATTTCTTCTTTCCGAAACAAGACGTCGGCGCCGGCTCTGGCTCTTTCTTCTCGTCCTCGATCTTATACTGGTCCGTACCCGGCACTTCGTTGTACAATTGGAAGGTAAGGTTCCTCAATATGCACACGCAATTCTCCGTAGCCTGGAATGAAAACACTGAGGTTATCAACCAATAATCATTCCAAATCAAGTCTTTACGGAGAATTAGCAAAAAGTCATGTCAACGATGCGCACCGTTTATGACAGGTTATAAAAGCTTGATGTCAAGTTACAGAAATATTTTACCGGCTGCATCATGGACCACATAGCGTATCTCCCACATAAGAACACATATCCAATAAACGACACAGAATTTACTGGGAGTACAGGCAAATAAAACCGGAATGCCAACCTTATTCGTTACTTCATCCTTCTCCACGTTCATTTTGAGAAAATACACCAGGGCGTCGATGAGGTCATCACATTCTCGCAGTCGCCTACGGTAGTCGGACTTATCATGGGAGCTCAAATTCCTGAAGAAAGCGATTTTATCAACGGTTGCATTATCATATAGTTAAATGGGGAGTCAATCGGAGTTTAATTGCTGTGACACATTCCCAGCAGTCAAACAGATGCGGTTAAGAGTCAAAACAGACAAAGAAATAATGAGAGCCTATTGCAATACTTGCCAAAGCAGGGCTCACCATTCACCAACCTTGCGTGCAGAACATCAAAATATCAACAACCCAAACATTTTCGTACATAATTCTCATCAATTAACGGCTGAAACCATGTCCTAGGGTTTTTTTGAGGGGTCACAAGGGAAATATCGGCAACAAACCCAGCAAAGTGTAGCACCTAGTTATGGGCGTTACGACACGGCACATTCAACAAGATATTGATATTGAAGTGTCGCCAAGGCATGTGGCTGCGGCACAAAATCCACTCCGGAATAACCAAGCATAAATACCCAACCTTAAAATATGTGTTTGTAGTAGAATCTGAACAGGGCATACGAAAAGAAAAATGAGAAATATGAATATGAGCAGGTCTTATTCGTGAGACCTTTCATATACTCTCGCTGTGCGGCACATTGTCAATAAATAAGCCGGCATTGATAATAATCATCCATAGACTCATGTCCCGAATTATACACCAATTATTTACAGGGAATGCTCTGTTCACCCACGGTGCGGGCACATTTGAAATAGGGATAGTGCATAAAGTCTTAGCAAGAGTTTTTAAGTTTGCTGATGACATTACATAGGATTTTGACACAAACGATGGCATAATCAGCAATCTCAAGCCACCGTCAACCAAATCCCACTCCGCAGATATTCCTCCCATTCGGATACGTTAGCTAACAAGGATCTATTTCATACTGTGACACCCACGAGAATCGCACGTAACAAACAATACCTAATACAGAACGTCATGGATGAACGCATGTTCACTACCCATGGGATGACGTAATCCCACAAATTGTCTGATATACGTAGGTAGGAAAGCAAGAAAAATCTGGAATGATGGGAGGTGGTAATGCTTATATTAGGCAAAAACCGATCTCAAGACAATAAAACGGCTATTACTGAAAGAAATTTTTCCTTTCGATTTGTCATTGGTATCAAAATCCCTTGCCTAATTCATAAAAAACGCCCAAAATCTATTTCAAAACAGCGTTTCTCCCTAGCAAAACCACATTAGCCTATTACTACAAAGAGACAATTCACAGTCAACCACGTACCTAATAACTCCCAGAGCGTTGGTGAGAATATCGGGCAGGTCCACTTTCTTAACCTTTGTGCTCTGCTGCTCGTGCCAGCCGGAATACGGAACAATTACAAACGACGCCAATGGCTCCATGGCCAATTCCAAAATCTGCCCTTTCAAATCCTTGTGGGCCGACAGATTCCACAAAGTCCCTGAATATCGGGAGCTTGCAAATCAGCCAGAAGCGACGCAACAGCACAAAATCAAACCTGTCGCCTTTTCCTTCACGTCCGGGTCTTTCGACTCCCTTACAAGTCGCACCAGGGCCGGCACGCCCTCGCAATTCCTAATAGAAATCTTATTTTCGTTGTTCTGCGGGCCGAAAGACAAATTACGCAGAGCCCCGCACGCGTTGTACTGAACTCTCGGATTTTCGTGAGCCAGCAGACGCACCAACGGCGGAATACCGTCTGTGACAAGCGGAAATAAACAAATCAGCAAGTGCATGAGGGAAATATTCAATTTCAAGGATTCAAAACGAACACCCACCCAAACGTCGTACGTTTGCCTTCACGTTGTTGTCATTATAGCAGAGATGTTGCAAGTATCCGGCCGCGTTCTCTTGAACCTGATCCATTGGGTAGTTCAACATTCTAATAACCTCTTTCAATTCCGGCCTGCGCCAATCCGTGGGTCTGTTGAGTCTGTGCAGAAAACGGTGTTCGAAATCATGAACTTTGGTAGCAGATTTACAGATCAAGATTTAAACTGATGTTCAAAACTGAACACCGAACCATCTTTCAAATAAAACTGTTATAACTCGCTAGATGAGATTGTGACCGCAAGAGTTATAAAGGACGCGGCAAAGTAACTATGCATCAAGATATCCGCTCACCGATCAAGGCTTGCTTGGCTTCCCATTTCCATCTCCGCGAGCGGTGCCTTCGTTACTGGGGTGCCTCTGGGGGCCGCGACAGGCTGTTCGTCCCTCATGATCTTTTCTACCGGGTCGTATCTGAGGAAATAACAGGCGTCAGATCGACCGCAAGACACGTTGTAGAAGGGACAGCGTGTACCGACCTTTCAGACTGTCTTGGACTGCTGGATCTTGAAGATTCCCGGTCGTAATCGTTGTATCTGGCACGGGTCGGCCCCAAGCCGTAACCGTCTTCATCTTCGCCATAATCGCTTTGTCTGAGAACAAGAGAATGAAATATCAGATACTCGCCTCGCCACTGTCATGATGTAGAAAATTCCAGCCCATGGACATTCGAACACCTACCATCTAGCTGACGCGGAGAAATATAATGAAACCAGTCATTCGACAGTGAACCAGAGTAGTCAATGATTTCAACAAGTGGTCAGCAACAAAATACTTTTTGGAGTACTCAACTAGTATTTGCATTACTCAAATAGTTATCTTGTAAGACCACATACACTTCTCTACTATAAAGTAAAATAACTTAACATTTTACACATTAAATTTTATGAGCTAGAGAGTAGTTTGGGATCGTGTTTGTATCACTATAAAATGGGTGAAATTGTAATAAGAACTCGGCAAAACATTCTTCAATCTTCATGTCACTGTAACTATATATATTTTTGAAAATTAAAGTTTCAGTTCGAACACAGTCACCTCTGATCAACAGCCCCTTGACCATGCCTACTTCTCAATTCATCACATGACTTTGAAATGGCTACTTCAACTTATATAGGCTATATATATTTCTAGTCGAGTACAAACGCTGATTACTTTGACAATTTCAATACACCAGGTTAAATAGATGAGGTTATCGCACAAGACTATGTACATAAACAGAGTACGAAGTTGGAAAGGTACTTTTTCTTGGAACAGATTTTTGATATTAATCACGATAAAACAAATGCGGGATTACCTATCGTCCGTGAGACCGTATTCCTCCGGGTGCAGTCTCTCGGGGGTCATGGAGCGTCCGTCACTCTGGTCCAGGGGTCTCGTGTACCCGACGGGGCCTTCGTGACTCGGCCTCAAGTCGCTGTTGGAGCTGCTTTGCGAGGACGCTCTGAAGCGGCGATAAGATTAGCATTGCCGATCACGCCACAAAAACGCACCAGCTCTACTCACCCCCTCAACAGATGCTGCTGATCAGAGTTGGAACCTCGGTGGTTTTTGTTAGGGCTGTACTGCGGCCTGAAAACACGAAACCAGGAATTGGTTATCAACAAGTTCAAAATCTGTTACTATAATGAAACGAGAACTGTATGATCACTGTCCAGAGACCACATCTACAAGAACTAGTATACCACAAAACACGGGATATGAATACAAAACACACACACAAGGAAATCATGATTGACACTAATTACAATTTACTAGTCCTATACAAATAAGAGTGAAACGACAACAGCGTAAATGCACTCAGTTTGTCCAAGTACCCAACATGTTCCCAATGATACATCTCAACTTTTGTTGTGTTAATGTGTCTCCCTATTCAACCACGACTCATCATAATTGCACAAGACTTGACCGACCACCACGCTTCGCTTGCAGAAAACTATGTTTGGTACCATTTCTTTATTCTTACAGATCTTAGCGTGATTGTAGTTATTACCTATTAGCTTACGACAAACTAAATGGACACACTCATGCTGCGCATTGCGCAGGATTTATCGCCCACCTTGATGNATCACTCCGCGGTAAACTACTGCCGTCATACTCTTCGATTCTCCTGGTGGTATGCGTTGTGACCGTTTTTTTGGTTGTCTTTTTCTAAAAATCAGAGCCGACCATGTACTGCACGGTGTTGTAGGGTTGAATAAAATGGCGACGGCTCCATACCGTTAGTGTTCTCTCAACGCCGTCGTCGTCAACTATGACTTCCGACGAGATGAGCGGCTCGTGCACGTCTTCGTGCCTCGTTNTCTTGACATATATGTCACCGCCGTTTGGGCTGTGATATGGGTCCGTCATATTTGCACGTGGTTGAATGTACGAGTTCTGTAAATACAGTTTACTTGAACGGCATTTGCATAGCGAGAGACAGCGCTCGCTCTTGCGAACAAACAAGGGAGATGCGGAAGAAGGCACCGGCAAATAATGCAACGGTGTCATAAATCAGGTTACATAGGTATACGAGTCGGAGATTTTATATATTGACAAATAACAACTGATAACTGGCAAAAGCTTTCATTGTGTAAAACATGTAGTATCTTTTCTTGTGAAAATTTTTTCAAATGGTTACGGTTCTTGCACGGCAATAGGTTGGTACCATACAAAAAAAGAAGAACCGATTCCCAGCACAAGAAAACATTCCCGCGATAGCATACCAGGTGTGACACATACTCGATATTTCCACATCACCTCTTCACAAACACCACCTACTCATAATCAGTCAGTATAGACTTTCTCCTTATACTATTCAGAATCGTACAGAGTTGTAGTGTACAGCATTACAAGCAGAGTTCAAAATTCGGGCAAACTCTGCCGGTGCAAACCCAAACCAATATTCTGGTTGTTTATGTGAATCGTGAATAACAAGTACAAAATTAGCGCAGGTAAGGCACAGCAACAATAATAGCCTCATAACAATAGCTAAGCCAACCCATACGAATCAATTGTATAGCAATTCTCAATAGCATATCAATTTCAGCAGCCATACAAATGGAGTGGGGTTTGTGACATATGCAACTATGAAATATGGAAATAGCGGCGTATCCATGCTGAGCTATTATATTGAAACTTACTGATCTTGAAGTATGTGAAGAATTGTCACCTATCCTTGGCTGTGAATGGTAACTCCCATCTGATACATGTGATGAGCTCTAAACATAGAAGGGAAATGTTTGCATGTTATAAGCCAGAGGGCAAAAACCAAGTTGCAACCACATTAACCTACAACACAGTTGATACAAAGCTCTCTAAACAGTTATTAACAAGAACAGACAGCTATTGGCCTAGAGGCATAAACCTAAGACTCTAATTAGATAGAATTTACCTTTACGCATCTCCAATTATGGACATGATAGACAAAATTTTGTTCAGTCATGAAAAACGCGACAAAAATGTGTTGAGTCACAGGCACAATGTGAGCGTAGTACGAACAAATCACAGTGTGACACACATGAATCGCTTTTGACAACTTTACCCCATGCATCATATAAAAAGTACTGTGTCCAACAAAAAATCACAGAAGCCCTTGAAATTGAATTATAAATTCAAATGATACAGAAACGCCCTACAATACAGTAAATTTACAAGTAGGCCTACTCCTTTAGCAAATACTATCCAGGCATTCATTACTGCAAATATACAGACACAGTGCGCTTTCATTCAATCGAACATTCACAAATCCATATCCATACTTGTAATTAGAACAAATTATACAGGTTGGCAAATTACAGTATCTCCAACTTACTGAATCATAGTTTCTATACTCAAAATACTTTTGTGAGCATGAATAAGCCGGGTAACGCGCCGGTTCATCCCACACAAACGCACTATTTTCAAATCCTGGCCTATCCTGATCGCAACGACTCAAAAGTTGGATAAAAGACGGTCGTCTGTACCCTGGCTTTCGAGTANTCGGGTTGAGCGGAACATAAGTGCCACTAATCGTTGAAACAAGGACTTGATTTTCCATGCTCTCGACAACAGCTTCAACAATGATCTCAATACTTGCGAGACAGAATAATCTTATATATACCCNATCGGGAGATACGTACGGGAAGCAAGCGTAAATACCATAAACACAAGGATTATCCAAGGAAAATCGCCGGTATGACGTTCCCCAGTTTATACTACAGTTATGATTTCCGTTTCTCAACTGTAAATATAACCAACGTGATCAAAGTGATTCGCGTGCATAGTTATTTTGAGTGGAAATATCCCGGGTGAATACAGATTAAGATGTTGATCACGTTGCCGGGCACCTAAAATTCTCCTCTTCGTTCGTAATTACATGTCAAGCATCGGCTACGGTCGAAATCCCACTAATTACCTGCACGGGGTGTTGNCGCCACGAATACGGCTCTTCNGTATCGCTATCAGGGGTATCCCCCGTGCCACGGCTCTGCTGAAGCTGCCGCGAAACAGTGCTGCGTTCNGCTTCAATTTCTTTGGTCAACTTCTCAAATTGGGCTTCCTGCTCTCTTACAGAAGCGAGAATGGAGGCACTACTTTCGTCATCATCGTCGTCATCATAGTAACTTCCCTGACCGCTGTAGTGACTGCTATTGTAACTATTCTGATAGTTGTGATGGGTTAGTGGCTCNCGGTCACTGGATACAGACATGATAGCCTACAGGAGTANAGAAGGCACTAAAAGAAGACAGTAANAGAGCAGACTGGTTAATCATGCATTCCGCAGATCTCAAAAGTCCATTGATATATACAATAAAGCCCAATGAATTCCCTTGGTATTACTGTCACAGTGAGTTTCCTTCTATTACAGTGAATGTTATTACAACACAATCAATGATTTTGACTTGCTACAGTTTGTAATATCGATAAATGCAATATAAAATCCATAACGCCTGCCAAAGTAATTACACTCACGTCAAAATATCAATGGATTAGNATGAATTGGTCTCTCGATTATTCGATGCATGCAGATGTCGCAACACTTAATGTGTTGGCCCATAAGAACAGAAATCAATTCATCACTCAGTAATAAACTAGCTGCTACCATATCAATTATCATATAACAAGTCAGCTGAAGAAAATGAATTTCATGCTCATTCGGTATATGCACACAACTTAGAAACCATGAAGAATATCATCACTGCCAGATGCAGTTGTTAGAATAGCGTTTATTAATGCAATAAGCAGAACANTGCGCTGTCGCTTGAAAGACTAACTGATGGAGCACAACTGTCNAAGTATCTATCGAGGATGCTCNAAATATTACCTACAAACAACCAACTTATTCACAGAAAAACAACAGGCTTTCTTCAAACAACAACTCTGCAATATGCTGTTACACGCAGCTAAGAATCACACTTTANTAAAAATACTACGCTCAAACCTCAANATTCTCACTACATCTCCACAAACACAGCAAGACAATACTCTCTCAGTTCTGTATGGGAAATCAAGCCTTGTAATCCGAATGTACCAGTAACTATAAGACAATNCCGTATATACCAAAAACATCGCATAATTGATTCAGGAGTTGTAACTAGATACATACTACAATCAGACCAACGGCACATATTTTAGTCCCCNATGGATTGAATTGAACGGGATAACATATTTCTCCGTACANCAGATAACCCACCCGCCAAAGGAAAATCAAAGTAATTTAGAATAATGATTGGCACTATCAAAACCGCTGCAACTAGTTGCAGACAGTGGCGGGGTAATTTCTTCAGTAATCNCAGAGCAGTATTGGACTGTGAGTGCTTCAGACCTACTGTAATTACAGACCTCTCCTTCAAGAATCTGTCATTCCTACAATGGTTTAAAACTACGATTGAGNTGGATATCCAGTGAACCTTGAAACNCGGTTCTTCTAAACCACTTGATGNAAAATTTCCTCAGTGTTACATTCCTCACATCTCCTAAATTTAGTAAATTCTTTAGGATTGTAGATCAAGTATTTTGAGCACAGGGAGCGTCATGACATAGNAAAGAATCAAGACAGTTGGAGGTACATCGAAGAATTTCTACAAACAATCACACTGCCAAATCTTAGTCATTACACTGATGTTTTCAAATCCATGCAAAAAACAAATCACACAAACAAAAATACCACTGCAAATTTTCGGTACAACAAAAGCACTGAAAAACCGACAATTCACCACAAACCTTCGAATTGTCAAGTCAGTATTGGCTGCTTGCTGGTCCCTTCTATCCAACTCAAAAGCAATTAGTTTCAATTCTATCTAATGCCCTGGAAAAATATAATATTGGTCGTAACAAAGNGTCACTAGTTTGTGAGCAGTACAAAAACAGTGTCAGTGTTTAAAACATAAAATACAAACAATAATAAAGCCAGCTACCACTACAAATCNACTAATTCAGAAGCAACAAATCACACAGTAGGCTACAAATTGTAAAATTCATAGNATTTNGCTAATGAGACATCCATACAGAACACCCAGAAAATTTCTTACAATAGAGGCTTTAATGNAAAATGAATAGATTGAGTTGAGATGATTGCATTTTGTGATATTGTGCACGAGATCATCAAGATTTGACATCCAAGAAACCCACTTAGTGTAATAGAATGAATGACATGGAATGACATAGAACTTGGCCAAGTCTCAATTCTAACGCTATTTATTACCTAGTCCAAGAATCACAGAATATGTATCGANGTATAACATCGGATGAAAATGTTTACCTCTACAAAACTATCTCTTTATTCAATTAGATTACCGTATCTGCAACATTTACTTGAAAACTATTCCATGAATTCATATTCTTCAAATTACAAGCACTATATATTTGAACACCAACCAACTCTAGTTTTGATAAGTTCCAAGAAAGTATANAGCATCTTGTCAAATCTTCATATTTTGGACAATGAGCGGAATACATTTAAACAATACAACAAATTGAAATTTATTCAGATGATTNGAAAAATGTTTCCTCTCAAAAACNGATTTAGCTAGCTTANCTATNNAGAATCAAAGTTCTGAGGTAAATTNAAATGAACACAGGCATGAGCACAAAACAGTANNAAAGTCTGCTAGCTTTTTACACAAGAATTGACACATTTTGACACAACTGGCACATTTTCGAGTACTAAAAATTAGTTTGAAAGCAATTTTTTCCCGAATTCATTCCACACTACGATCTATGGCAAAGTTGCAAATCAAGTATAATTTGCATTCAACCGNCCATCTTTGTCACAAACACATCATTGAAAATATTTCCACCGGTATCCATTCCACCCATGACAATACATACAGGAACGAATTCATAATCATTTGTATCAACAGTTACAGATTCGGTGGACTGAGTATCACCTGGAGATGAATTCAAATCTAATTTCTCAACACTTTCAGTGGCACCATCAACGGACACCTGCCAGTCATCAATCGCTACAATGTTGGGTTTCTGGGCATTTGGAAGTGATTTTTTGTCTGGTGATATTTCCGACATTGTGACACCCCCTTCACGGTTTTCAGATGACTTTTTCACAGGTAACATCGTGCACACCATAGAAT
>ATSW01004428.1:0-26729 GCA_000444245.1 Botryllus schlosseri
TCAGCTTGAAATAAGCTATTAGCTTTATCCCGGGTTGTAACCAAGTCGCTAGGTTACGAATCACAGGTCAATCTCACTTTTATAGTTTTGACTCAAGTCAAGGCGAGTCATTTTCAATTCACCATCGAGTCAAGTCCGAGTCCAAGTCACGGAGTAGAGTGTCGAGTCCGAGGCCAAGTCATTGCGCTGACTGTTCAGTTCCGAGTAATTGTCACGTGGAATCCACTTTTTACAACTCTGATTTGCGATATCGAAAGCCTCGCATTCATGATACACTAGTTTTCCCCACCTTTTAACAGTTTCTGGTCGCATTTTCAAGTACCAGTAATGATAGACCAAATGATAGAGTGTGATAACTTTACTATTCTTCGAAATAACAATGAAATGCCGGTCTTGGTAGACCCAGTTTCGAGTCACATGACTTGGTCCAAGTCATGCGCAATGACTCGAGTACAAGTCGAGTCAATACATAAATTGATTCGACTCGAGTGCAGTCATTTTCAAGAAAATGACTCGAGTCACCAAAAAATCGCGAATCGAGTTACTACAACCCTGGCTTTATCACTGACACAACTAAGGCAACTTCATGCTGTTGCTCCCAGGAATGGGGCCCTATGGATATACTCAACAGGTATCCCTCTGTATCATGTCTGATTGCCACACATGTATCGTTCAGTTATCAAGACTGCGTGTGCCGATCAGAGGTAAACAAACCAGATGTAGCCATAGGGTCCATGTCCAGGAGTAACAGCATAATGATGTCCTAGTTAGGCAAGTAATAAAGCATTCTGACAATACCTGCTCAACACACACATACCTCATCTTGAGCATAAGCTTCTTTAAACATTTCAACGCTCTCTTGTTCGCCAAGAACTTTACGTCTGGCATCCGCTTCATCTTTGACAATGTCTTTCAGTAAAGTATTCAAAAACTCCTGCCCGAATGGTCCACAGCTGCGACAGATGGATAGTAGTTTGGTTATTTCCACGTAACATCATACCGATATGTTAACAATCTTTAATAATATATAGGCTAATCAATTGGTTGGTGTGAGGAATACGAGTGCTGGAAGCTATCAAGTAATCAGGTCAGTATCAGTCTTTGTAAAATGTTGCTGTAGTATTGACTCACAGAATTATTCAGCATTGGAATATATCTTTAGAGGGACGGAGAGAATTTATTCGGTTCCATGAAAAATACATAGTTATATGAATACAAAACAAAATTAATTCAAAATCAAACAGATAGGCTAAAGGCCTAATTAAAATCATAGTTATAATGAGCAATGCTGACACCATGTACCTTATGCGTGTAACAAACAGCTTAGAGAAGTGGTTCTAAGGTGATCTCTTTTGGATTGAAAACGAAATAAACCTATTCCAGAAGTCTTGACGAGTGCTTACTGGTATATGTCTATGGTATCTTTACCTAGTATTCGAAGTTTCTTCACATTTCTTGTGTATAGATGCCAGAAGGGAAGATCTTTCCTGTAGCAGCGCCTACGAAGCATTGGAAAAGATGATTAAGTTGTTTATCACTTTCACTTGTTAGTTAGGCCTATGTTATATACCTATCATCAGACTCAGACAAAAGACACACACTAGGAGATATATAGACAAAAAGACATGCAACACAGCATCTGACGATGGATATTCAACATGATAATATAGCCTACTAGGATAAATAAAAATAGAATACCTTCTTACAACTTGATACGACTTTTATTTGGTGGAGCAATAATTTGTCCAAGTCATAATTCGGATCTTTCAAGGCATCCTTTATAGCTTGCGGCAGAACGTCTTTAATATATACCGTCTGATTTCTTGAGCGGATAATCGTTGGCGCAGACATACTACAACTATCGAATATAGTACAACTACAATACTAGAGCTATGCAGTGTTGTAAACTCCGGATGGAAGAAAATCGCTAAAACTGGTGTCAAAAATCGCTAGATAGCGCTAAATATTGAGAAAAAAGCGCTAAAAAATAGCGCTAAATCTGCAAAAGGTGTTAAATTGATTGAACCATTATATCGATATATTCTTCTCAGCTATATTTTACTCGTCTGGGGCCAAAGTCACTTATCATATTTATAGTTCATAATACGTAATAGTCATATCTAAGCGGGACAAAACGGCAGTGCATTTCGATAAAGCAGATCGCTTTGCGCAACAATCGCTAAACCGTGAACACTGACCAGGTTTGCAGGCATAACCGCTCACTATATCAGCGTGCCTTACTCGATGCGTCCGTGAATACGTGATGCGATGTACCGTGGTTATGCGCTTGACTTCTTCTCTAAACTGTGTTGGAGTTGGCCTACTTGAACACGACATGCGACTTCACACGTGGACACGACATACGACTTGACCCGTCACAACACGACGTTGAAACGGGTTTGTTTTCCACTATAAGTAGAGACCTTAAGAAAATAATCCGAGGACCAACCCGGTGTATGAAATGTAATTAATCTGGCCTTAAATGAATGACCAGACATTGGAGCGACCTCAAAACAGTCCCCAAAGTCTGGAAATCGGCATTGATAAGAACAATCGCTGGACGAAATTGGTCATTGTTATGTTCATCGTGTTGCGGCGGTGCCATTGTTGGAGCAATAATGCCGGTTTTCAGACTTTGAGGGCTGTTTTGGGGTGCATGGTTCCATTGTCCGGACGAGATTTTATTTTGTATTTTCGAAATCACTGCGACACTATCTTTCGTTTATGACCATTGGCCAATTATATTAAACTTCAGAGTTCAGGTCGCCAGTTTTAGCACTGCCAACTATGCTACTTTTAGATTACTCAGGAAGAAGAGACACTGTTTGCCCATGCGTAAACGCCAGGAGTTGCGTATCTACTACTATCGATCGGCAGGTATTAATCAATAATTATATATCATCGGAGTCCGCACTCTGGTGACCGGTATAGCCAATGCAGTCGTCAGCCAGAACTGATCTTTAGTGGTTATTTTCGGTAAAAAAGCGCTAAATAATCGCTAAATACTTCTTCAAAAATCGCTAGATTTATCGCTAGGCGCTAGATCCATATTTTTTGGCGCTAAACCGGATGAAAAATCGCTAGATCTAGCGCGAAAATCGCTAAATTGGCAACACTGGAGCTATATACTCATGATATGATACCAAAACAAGAATTGCAGATAATGTAGTTTTCTCTGATCATATTCTAAATAACATACCTAGAATATTGTAATATTCTGAACGACAATCAAGTACTCTCTATCGTACATTTCAAGTAAGCATATGTAAAATGTGAATCGCATATTTTAAAATAAATTCTAAAAATTCCTGCTGTGATAATGAGCGGCATGACCAATTTTTCGCAGTACCTGATATCGTCTTACTGACCCAAATCCGTTCCCGTACTATTGAAGATTTTTGAGATATGCAGACTTTATTTATTTATGCATGACTTCAAACTAGTGTACACAAAGTCACGTGCCAGACGCGACAGGTCTCTGTAAAAGTCACACACACCCGATTCAACGTGTAATTATGTATTGAATCTCTTTCAAAAAATTATTAGTTAATGCATGTGCTAATTAATACGTGACAACTATTTCAAAGCAAATGTATTAAATAGCCTCCACCATGTAATGAGTGAATAGTGATTGACAGCGTCACACCTGATTACACATAAAATGACAACAAACAAATCATTTCAGTCTTGTCGGCTAATGGTAGATTTGCTGCATGGAATACGTGGCTATGGTGTGTCGTGAACAGCATGTGATGAAATGTAGTATAGTATCCAATGGTTTGTAGATGAAGGATATCTTCAATCGAAAAGGAAATGTTGTTATTGATGTACTGTACAGGATTTATTGAGTATGTTTCAGAACCTGAAGCATAGTGAAAGTGAAAGTTGTCACATATGACATTGCGTTGCCGGCATTGATCTGCCCTGCATGTATGAAACGATGAAACGCCTTGGTCCTTGAGTCCTCACTCCTAAAACATTATGCGAGTTTTTCCATCCTACCTGTGATTGAGATTAATCATCATTGTGGATTTGTATATGCTTGCCGAGGTTTCTCTAGCATTTTAAAACTTAACTACCATAGTATTACCGTGCAGGCGTACATCTTTTTAGAGTCGGGGTATTCGAGTATCACTCATTATGTCATCACATTTCATCAAATGTCATTGCATTACATTTCAAATATGTAACTTTTATGTTTCAATTCAATTTCAATTCAAATTTTTGATAACAATTTTGTCATTTCAATACATCGCAAGACTACGATACAATGAAAGATAAGAAGGTGTCGAAACGACTTGGAGTAGTCTTCGAAATTAGACGCTCACTTGGCCAACGCAACATGAAAAGGAGGCATACACACTGAATGAAAGTAATGGAATATAAAAGGACAGGCGACAAAAAGAGGTGGCATGATGTGCCAGATGGCTAGATCGATATGTCAGGTCATGAATATAATGCCAGTTCTATACCGTACATTACATTACATATTTTTGGCGTATTATCGACCATACCTATTTCTTTGCCCTTTGTTAGGATGCTGTGGGCTGGTCTCGAGTTCACAGCAGTCATTCCCATTAACGTGCGTAGTTAGTATTACATATTTGCAAGTTATGCTGCAATATGACCTATAAAGGTTTACAGCCTTCTACAGTGATAAAAAGAATCGTAATTGTAATTCTCATCGAAAGATCAATTCTTATTGCCAAGAAGGGTTGTATTTCAGTATTCGAAAAGTCTCGCACTGCTCCACTGAAATCGTTAAAATATTTTGTACTCGTTTCAGATTTGAGCACTCGAACCATTGCGCCAATCCTATTCATTGTACTGTATACCAATTGTGTAAAGATCTTCCCAAATTCTTTGCAGGCGCAATAATCTGCGTGCATAAAATTACCTTAATACAGAATAATTCCTCATTCTTTCGGCATGAGTTGGAACACCAATGATAATGTCAGCGAAAATGAGATGTTTCCCCTTTCATCTATGCAAGACGACAATGTGCACGTACGTCTGTTATCGATGAGTGATGACGACGACCAAGAGAGAATGTACACGGCGGAAATACCGGCCTTGAATTTGCGAAACAGGCCGACCAGTGTACGGAAACCTTTGAATGAGGAGAAGTCGCGATGTGCCGTGATTTCCATCTTGATAATAGGGCTTCTCTTGATCATCACCATAAATATCGGGGTCGCGATGAAACTGTATGATAAAGATGGAGGCCTTAACATTTTCTCCACCACGAAGCCTCCAGTAAACACAACTGTATGCACCCCGGATAAAGAACAATACTCTATAAGCTGCAATGAATCATTCCCCTGGAAAAGTTACAGACTACCAACCTCAATCCACCCTGATTTATACTCTATATTTCTATGGCCAAACTTGACTCTTGGGACATTCAATGGAACTGTGAATATATCGCTCAACACAGTGATGGCAACAGATACGATAGTACTGCATAGCAAAGGCTTGAATTTGAGTAACATCGGTATTCTCAAGGATGGTATAATGAGCCAGCCTAAGAGCGTACTTTACTGTGAACAGAAAGACTTGTTTGCTGTTGTTTTAAAGGAAAAATTGCACGTTGGGGAAACCTGCACACTAACAATTGCGTTTTCTGGAAATTTAGCGAAAAAGTCTCTTCGTGGTTTGTACAGAAGTAAGTACTCTCTGAAATCTGGCGAGAATTTCACCTTGGCTACCACGCAATTTGAGTCCATCTCCGCGAGAGAAGCTTTTCCTTGCTTTGACGAGCCAAATTTCAAAGCCAAATTCTCTGCGTCTATCGTCAGAGATGAAGACTACGTCGCGGTATCAAACATGCCTGTCAGTAACACCAACGACTTTATGGATGGACTGAAGCAAGATTATTTTGATACCTCGCTGACAATGAGCACGTACTTGTTAGCGTTCACGGTGTCGAAATTTGCTAGTATCAGTCGGGTCATACAAGCTGCAAACGGCCCTTTAAAAGTCTCTGTGTATGCGACTCAAGACCGTATGGACAGTGCCGAGTTTGCTCTCAATGTTTCGTGCAACACGATATTGTTCTACGAAAATCTGTTCAAGATTCCGTACCCTCTCCCGAAAATGGATCTGTTCGCGATTCCCGATTTTGAAGCTGGCGCCATGGAGAACTGGGGTCTTGTCACTTATCGGGAAACCTCCGTGCTCTGCACCCAAGATTCGTCGACGGCCATTCAAGAAAACGTGGCTCTGACAATTGCTCACGAGTTTGCTCATCAATGGTTCGGAAACCTGGTCACGATGAAATGGTGGAACGACCTTTGGTTGAACGAAGGTTTCGCTAGCTTCATGGAGTATTACGCCGTGGATAAGACATATCCCGATTGGGATTTTATGAGCTCGTTTTATCAATATCACACCAGCGACGCGATGGCTATCGACCAGTCGAAGTATACTCATCCGATAACTGTTCCTGTCAAAAATTCAGTTCAAATCGAATCCGTTTTTGACGAGATATCCTACTCGAAAGGTGCCTGCATCATTATGATGATGGTCGATTATATTGGAGCTGACACTTTCATGACTGGAGTTACTAACTATCTCAATAAGTTCTCCTACAATAATACTGAAAATGAAGATTTAGTGACGGCTATTGCAGCTGCTAGCAATAATAACAATTTACTTGACATGTTAAAATCTTGGACGACGCAACCAGGATTTCCTATTATCTCCGTTTCACTTAACGGGAATAAGGTGTCTCTAAATCAAGTGCGTTATACCTTGACTAACGACACTGACGGTGATCATAATTGCGGAGAAAAACACCATGATTTGATATGGGAAATACCAATGTCTTACTCCACTGACTTAGATTCGACTAAGAAATGGTTCATGTTTGACACCAAGTCTGCGTCTATGTATTTATCCAACCATCCAGAATGGATCCTTCTCAATATTAATCGTGGCGGATACTATGTGGTTAATTACGACAGTGCTGTTCTGACCAAGATTACTCAGCAAATGATCAAAGATCACACTGTGTTTTCCGAGTTGAATCGCGAAGGGCTCTTGTTTAACGTGCTAAAATCGGCAAAAATCGGGCTCATTCCTTATAAATATGTGTTTGACTTGATGTCTTACGCTAAAAGTGAAGAGGACTATGGTCCTTTGAGGTTGGTCGGTAGTTTTATTGTGGCTGTATCGGATTCGTTACGAAAGCAGTACCGCGATAAAGAGGTCGCGAAGTTACAAAGCTTAGGGAGAAGCATATTTGAAACGTTGTACCATCGTAACGGATGGCCTGAGATTAACGAGACATTGTCCGAACTGTCTCATTCGAAGAAGAAACTGCGTAGCTTATTAGTCAGTGTGATGTGTTCGTTGGATTACGAGAATTGCACATCGGAAGCGTTGCGAAGATTTCGACTATGGAAAGACAAAGGCGTGTCAGTGCATCCTGATTTTAGGAGAACAGTGTATACCACGGGAATTAGGTTAGGAACCGTTGACGATTATGAGTTTGTGTGGAATAAATACGTTACTGACAAATCTATGCAAGCTGATGAAAAAGTATTGCTTTTGATTGCGTTATGTCGTAGCGGTGACGAGAGGAAAATTTTAGAGTTATTGCTCGAAACCATAACGAACGCACATGTCCGCTCGCAAGATACCTCGACTGTACTTTCGGGTCTTCAATCTACCCAAGTAGGCGGTATGCTGACTTGGAGATTCCTACGCACAATGTGGGTCGAATTAAACTCAAAGTTTCAAGCGGGATCTACGATGACGCGAAGATTCTTAACTGTTTTCGGTACGTTTATTGACGATGTTGATTTGGCAGCCGCCGAGGAATTTGTGTCTGAAAATCATTTGGGTGACATGCTCTACGTACAACGCGAGCTTGATCAAGCTAAATTTCATGTACATTGGGTGAAGACTGCGTTACCGCAGATTATCGACTGGCTGAATGAGAATATCCATTGAGATTCGTGTTCAAACTACGATACCTACGTCAACTATTCGCTTGCCGCTGTGTTTATGGACTTGAAAGATAAGAGAGGAATTCAACTCCATAGAGTGCGATGAAAATTTTTCTGTTCATTTCTTCCAAGTTTATCGAAGGAATCTAATCCCGCCCAGACTTGTAGCTGGTGATAGTGGGTGCTGACATTGTTCACTCGCTTCCGCTAAGAGTTAAGTTGTTACAGTAACAAGAATTATGTTTTGGATACTTTTTAGCAGTAGAGTGTGGAATAGCGATTGATAATATTTTATGGTTGTCACAGCCCAATTTCCGATTTGAAAATGTTGATATACAATGTTTTTTTGAATTCTCTGCCAGTTGCTGACGATTACCCCTGACGAGTGTCAGCCGAAAACATGCGGATTGATTTCAATATGAATTCAATTGTAGTATTGAAGTTTTGTACCTCCTAGAAGCTGTTGAAAATGTTTTGTGACTCTTCTTTAAAAAGCTGGTTACTAACAAAAAGTCAGCATCTTCACGATCCCCAGGTTGAAAACCACCGGTATGGATACTTCATTTCTCGTCGATTGTATAGCAATGCATCCTGCATTTTTTGTAACGAGGATGTCCTTGATAGTGAATGTATGGTGAATTTTCAAATCTGTATGCGATTTTGGACGGTGCCAAATGATGCAATATTGAAATGCTGAGAGTATTTGTTTTGTGTTGCCTATGGCACACTAGGTTTGCAACCAGACGGGCCGCGTCAGAGGTGTGAAATGCTGCCCGCATAGAAAATTTATGTGACAAGCGGGGAAAGTCCATTTTTAATGGCGTTTGTCTTGCAGAATAGGTTCCTACTTTAGCTTGGCCTGATACGTTTGCACAAAGCTTAAGTTGGCTATGAGAAAACCAAAAACTATAACTAAATACACATATGGACACTTCGCTTAGTAAATTTTTGTGCTTTGTGTAATTTGCCCTTGGGTATTCATGATAGTTATGCGTTATCTGACACCAAATTTTATATATAAATGTCACGAACACAGCTGGCAATATCTAATGAGATGGTTGGCCTTGCATCTGCTATGTGTGGAAGTGTGGTCTTCGGTTACAAGTCTTAACCCTTTTGTAATTTTAAACTGGGGCTCGTCCCTGAACTTTATCCATACCTGTTGTCATACCAAGTGTGACTAAGAACTGTTGGCTACTTGCTCCAAAATACATTGAGTAATTGTATTTGCAGTTGAAAATTATTATCTCTGCATAAATTCTAAATAGTTTTGTAAGAGTGATATTTCAATCATGAAGTCTGTCGGGTGAATGTTCACTTCGTAAATCCAGATTACACTATAATTTTCAATGATATGCATATTGTTTATAAGATTTCATTCAATGCTAGTATAACCTTGTGTAACCACATCATTTAGCACAAAAACATAATATTGCAAAACCTACAAAATTTTTCGTTACTGCTTTCATACTGATCCCCTCTGCTTGATATTGATCAGGCATCCGGAATCTAATTACTAGTTTGTAGCATGTTCCATTGTGACTATGGCTGATCAATTGCAGGATTTCCTCATGTCACCTGCACCTGTTCCTGAGTACCTTCGCTCGGGGGAATCGTTGTTACTAATCCTACAAAATTGCATGCAAAGAAATTGATTGGTTTTCTTACACAACCCACATGCGATGTCATCACTCGTGTAATGAACAAATTGCAGACCAATAGAGATTTGTTTTCAAATTTTGTAATTGGATTCATCGTTGTCAATATTATCATGATCGCTTGATCAATCAGACTTTGCAATTTGTGGTTTAGTTAAGTAGCCTGTTTGTTTCTTGACAAACAGTTATTCCTTATGAAATTGATTTATATTCAGCAGTAAACAACAATAGTACGAAAAAATATTAATATCTGGATCAATAGTGATTTGTTTCTAATTACTAGCCCTCTTTTAATATCCCTATAGCCTACAGTATTTCATCTTGAAACAACCAGAACTGCTCTTGTATCTCTACAAGCTTCAGTACTTTCTGATCAATCTAAACTATTTATAGACTTATGATTAGGAATGTTACCTTGCCTTGACAAATGTCTTCCAACAGATTGTCTCGTGCAACCTTATCTAAATGTTGTTACGCATTTTATTATTGCACGTTTATTATTGACTTTATTCTATAAGGAGTGATATAGGCCTACTGAATTGGGTCATTTTTTTGTGTGCCAATAGTCTTTAATGTCGGTGGTTTTGTGGACAGTGGATTTTTTGACTTCTGTGAATATGTGAATTGCGTATGCGTGTACGACGTACGTGAAAGGTGAATTGTTCTATTCTGGAAAGTGTGTAACTTTTTTAGCATACTCTAAGATTTGATATTTTTATACTGGTGTGGTGAGACAAGCAATTGTAAATCCTGCAATGGACGGAGATGTTACCTCTCCGAGCCAAGTTAGTGGTAAGTACTGTTCTTTATTGCCCTGGTTATCATCCGTCAATATGCTATATGCCTTATAACCTACCAGCCTATATGTTTCATAACTTAATCAAATTTTCAGTAGTTGTATGTATCATGTATTACAAGCAATCATTTTATAACAATATTTTATTTGGAAGTTATAGGCTAAGAACAATGTCCAAATTGCAAAATTGTGATTTGATTATTCCACTGGCTGCGTTGGCCTAATTCAGTAACATATTAGGCCAACTTCTGCTTTTGTGAGTATTGAATACAGTTCTCCCACTTTCTTGAAGTACTCAAGTAGTTTTCTGCTACTTGTGGTCCTTACTCCAGTCAATCTAATTTCTTGCTACCTCTACTTCGTAATATTTTGTGATCTACTTACTTACTTTACACTGAGTACCAACATTTAATTGTCATAAAAGGTAATTAAAGCTCAGAATTCTGTCATTCTTGGCATACAGGAGTGATAAATATGTTACCCCGAAAGTATCGATTTATATAGTTAAGGTAGAGGACTGTGTGGTTTCGTTCACACCACATTTGTCGCCCATTGGAAATACTTCATCACAGTAAATATGGCCCATGATAATGTTTGAAACTACCGTTTTGCAATTCAGCAAGTTCCTATCATATCATAATCTAGCAGTCCATTGCGTGTCCTATTCTGGAAAAATGGAATCTCTTTTTTGAGCGTTTGACCTGTTTTAGCAGACCGCTGTTGAAACTCTCTGGACTAAAGACATGAAATATATCGTCCGCCTTTTAGAAGGAGTATTTGTATTTCTCTTTCAATTCCCAGTATCAAACTTCGAGTTCTAATTAGTTTTTTTCTTTTGTCTGCAGAACATGCATGTTGAAGTATAAAAGCATGATACAATTGTTGATACACAACGTTCTTTCCAATTCTCTACTAGTTGCTGACGGTTACCCCTGAGGAATGTCAGCCAAAAATATTCGGGTTCATTTCAATATAAATATAGGCCTAGGCTACTAGGTATTCAATTGGATGAAAGCGAGTGTAGCAATGGCTCTATTTTACGAAAATTCAGCTTCACTATATGGCATTTTTATTATCCCCATATCTTTTATTAACGTACCCAAATCGCGCAAAGTATTAACAACGTATCTGATAAAACCTCTCAGTATTGCTCTTTGACTAAACTACAGACCTTATAATAGGAAAGAGGGAGCCATGCAATGATATTTTCTAAAACGGGGTGCTCAAATAAACAAAAGACAAATCTTCTTCTTTTGACTTAGTATCAAGTGTATATGTAAAAATTATCGAGTTCGTGATGTCTGCTCGCAGTTCACTTGATCTTCTTCGTAATACACTTAATTTTGAAAGGTACAGCAGTTAACTAATGGCATCTTCATATTCTGATATATAGGCCTACTGGTATCGCTGGATGTACGCATTCTTATTACTATTTTCAGCTATGGCGAGCGCGCTGATTGCATCCGCCGCCGATAAAAGCCCAGAAGTACAGGGGACTGTAGTAGTCGCTCTCACAAAACTTGGCAAGCACCAGCACGCCGTGGTGTTAGGTGCATTGCGACAATATATTTTGAACACACCGAAGGTACGTCTAAGTTTTTTAACTGCTAGTATTCAATGAATTGATTACAATTAATTATTTTGCAGTTGGAATTGAATCACAGAATTATTCTGCTACGGTCCATGAATCACATTCTGGAGGAAGTTATTCCTGACACCGAAATCAATGTCAATCTCGCTAGGGATTTGATTACGATGGCGTTGGACGATATGACTAAATCAAAGGTACCTTACGCAGTATTCTTTGGAGTTCATCTCTTGTAAAATTGGATTGCGTTATTTTTCAGAAACTTGTTTCTGAGTGGCAGTCTGCCGCTAGCGATATATTGGTGACGTTAGGCACAGCCTTTGTCAATGAAGTGATGGAAAATCTGTTGAAAAAACTTGTTCCCGGAACTCTTCCGCATTTTTTTGTGGTTAAGAGTCTGGGCAATCTGGCTGTCGCAAACGGTAAGTTGTTCTGATTATTTATATAATTATGACGATTATTTTTTCGACATTGCAAAAAAATGTCAAAAGTTTGTCAAAATTGTAGCGTTGAGTCAAGAATAGTCAAAATTGTTTACAAAGTCAATATTTTTTTGCAAACTGCATTTCATTGGTGTCGCAGAGGTTGAACTTTTCATTTGACATTTTGTACCTTGTGGCCTACGTTACAGGCTTACTGTTGTAGATGGCCCATTGTCTAGTCATTTTGAATCAGCAACCATCGCATAAAACAAATAAGTTGACGTGGCATGATAATCAACACACCTAAAAATGAGTAAAATTTTTAGTGGGTGCAAAGTTTTTCCAACTTGCGCTGATATCGCACTGAATCTGAAACTTGACAGCCTGGTGGACTTTGGTTTTTGTATCACATTGGTTTTAAACGTTTGGGCGGACCATGAGATGTTATCAAAACTCAGAATTTGGTAGACAACATTGTGTGTCACTGACACTCGAGCAGTATACACAGAACTTCAATGTTGCCAGTAAACAACTGCTTCTGTTAAACGTTTTTCATTATTTTTGCCAAGATACTTTGTAAGGACATTCAGTTCCAACCAAAAATGTAGAAAAGTACTACAATTTCCACATTATGTGCAGCAATGCCTAATTTAAATAATTGAGTGCAAAATTTTGTCAAAATAAAGTTTTGTCCAAAAATGATCGCTCTCGAATGTATGCCTGTGGAATTTTGTTAATGGAGTTTTCTGTAGATGTTAACAGCATTGATTGTTTCATATTTTATCAAATATATATTCCGAATCTGAATTATGTAGGCCCTCTATCGCCCAGTGTTGATTAGGTCAGTCATAAGAGTAATCTGAACATGAGATTGATGTCGAAAGGGATTTAGTTTGTTCTGAGCATTTGGTTGACAAATAACCATTATGAAATTCCGAAATCGTCAGAGTACTGAAGTAGGTTTTTCTCATTAGCTATATTTTTTAATACTTCCACTTGGCCACTTGTATATAACTGCTTTTTATGTAGAACTCTATAAAGTGGAAAGTAGTTTTGGGATGTTTTCACACAGTAAGTGAATATATTTTTGGAAATCGCAGCTATTTGTAGCGGCATTTGTAATTTTTTGTTTGTTGTAAAGATGCACCCTGTAACTTCAAAAGTAGCCTTGTGCAACCGGCTGCCAAAAGTATGCGGCGTCTTGACAAAATCTAGGCTACTTTATTCGAGTAGTCTTCAAATCTTCATTTTCCGCTTCCACTTATTCAAATTTTACATGTCTTCGGAATCGGTAGGCTACTTTGCTTCAACTCGAGTGCCAACATTAATTTCTCCGATCTCCTCAGTTTACATAGCACTGGCCTGAATGTATGCCTAATCATAACAAAAATCATACTCTGTATGGTGATGAATGATGTCATAGTTTCCTTCCCAGTTCATCATACTCTTAATCCTGTTCCTACAAATCTTGCTGCTCCATAGATTTTAAATGTTATAATTCGAGATCCAAGCATATTCCTATTATACATTGTGTGGATGTATGATGTTACACAGATAGTGCTTAACTATTGGGGGCATAAGCCAATTTACGGTGGGGTGAGTACGGTTTGATAAATGGGTCATAAAATAGAAAAGGTCTTAAAACCACAGTGTAATACCAATAGTTTATTCCTTATCGGATGCTCAAACCACCTTATTTGAACTACTTACCAAGAGATACAGCCTATATATGGATTTGTATGGACCATTTCAGCTGCTACTGTGTGGGATTAGTCATTATAATTTGTAAATCAATCATGAGGATGCATTTTACACTTTTTAATAGTTGCTATGGGCGATTCACTAATAAGATTCTACTACGGTATTCATCATGCAAAATGATAGGCGTACTGTACCCATTTTACAAAATTTATTTCTGCTGTTAATGTTTTTGTCTATTTTTAATCGCTACTTGCACTGGTATATGAGGGGTCTTAGTGTCTGCGTTAGTGACCTGTTTTGAACAACTGGCATTGTTACATTATAGTTCATTTTGTAGTTTTCAAAATGGTGCCCTATCTCAGTCACCTGCTGACCGTCTTCATGCCAATGTTGGGACTTGCTAAACAGGATAATATGCGGTGAGTGCAATATTAATAGAATATAAATTATTTATGGACTACAGGCAAAATGCTCTGCCTGCTAGTCCTGGTTCTAGTTTTTTTGTTGTTGTTTGCATTACCAGTATAAGTTTGTCAAGTGTAAAATTTTGATGCTTGCCTGCTTGCTACATCAATGTCGGTCATTTAAATCAGGTCTCTCAAACACGCTGCCTATGGGATCATTTTGTGCAGCCCGTGTGGCATTTCGGATTTTGAAGTACCATTAGAGGATATTGAACTGTTATGAGGAATAGTAATGTATAATGAGGTTGTAGCTTGCGTTGCGCAGCATATTTGGCTATATAAGCCTGTCGGTGGCAATGAAAACTACTGGCATTCTGTTCCTCCTTCATGTATAGTTAGTAGTTAGGCCTACATCCTGCGGCACCTTGGGTCTCTTTATCCATGTTATTACGGTATGGCCAATTAGAGGTGGCGAGCAAGGTGGTGGTAAGTGTGCGCTCCTCAGCTGTAACACCAATGGATTCTACGGCGATTGAACAGTTCTATGACTATGACACATTATTCATTATATCCAAGTTGTTATTGATCTGTTCCAATATTCGGAGGTAAATTTAACGCTGATTTAATTTGTTTTTAGTAATGACATGACATGATCAATAGCATAGTTATCAGGACCATGCCCGAAACCCAGATTAGGCTGTGCTGCTCCAATGCTCTGATATCAGATCAATCTTTGTTAAATTCCAAAATATTCTACCTATAATTGTGGCACGTCGAATGTCCGCTACTGCAACATGTAATAATATAATGTATTTAAAAACAAATATATATCTAGGCTAGAATATCATTCGTACATAAATTCAGTGCTACAATCCCGCTAATTAAATAGTTACATCACAGACAAGTTGGAGTTCAATCACATGCTAAAGCATAATTAATGATTTTTGAGTTCATTCCGGTCTTAATCAATAGTATTTTGATAGAATTCGGTGAGGATCTGGACTGATGCGCCATAAATTTAATTCAATTTATTAGGCCTATTAGCAATTTACTCATTTCAATACAAACAAGATTGAGATACAATGGAAGGATAGGAAGGTGTCAAAACGACTGGGAGTAGTCTTTGTCATCAGACACCCACCTGGGCCTAGGCGATGTGTAAAGGAAGCATGCAGACCTAATGAAAAGTAANAGACAGAGTTAATATAATAGGACATGTGACAAAAAGAGGTGGCATGTGTCGGAAGGCGAGATTGATATGTCAGTTTGTGGTCCGGTAAACTTGAGAGCTGACTAATATTGATTATATTGTATTAACTTTGATAATTGTTCCTTGTATCAGGTATTTGGCTTATTTTGGTTATTAGTTGCACACTGTAAATGAATTCCAACTGTTGTGTGTGTGATAATGCTGATATTTCGGTACAGATGGGTGTTTTCTAAATGCCTCGGGCAATTTGCCGAAGCGATTTTGGAATATGTGATGAATTTGGAAAAAGCCCCCGACCCGTCCATTACCAGAAACACATTCTCGAGCGAATTATTTGCAGCCTACAACGTATTGTACAACGCTTGGGTGCTGACTAGAGAAACCAAGGTAGGTTATCGTCATAATTTAATGCTTTCAATCCACTGTAACTTGGAGGAATTTTAGCTGGATGGGGCAGAGATATTCGAAGAAGAACATGGAAATTTTCACTCCCATTATTCCATGCTTATCTATCTTCACAGATGTGCTTTATACACTGTTTATTAATCTGCAATTCAAACTTCTAGTGGTACAGAACTTCGGTGTCACAGCAAACAATACAATCAAGTCCTTCACTGAAGTAACATTTGGCAGTATGCACACTGTTTATATTGTTTGGGCAATCTGTAAATCTCAATATATCCCACGAGATGAACTACATGTTGATTTGGATGTATGTATCAATATAGAAAGGTATTGGTGGAAGACGAAGAGCAATAGTCATGTTATAGTCGAATGTAATTCTGATTTCTCAATACTCATGATGCAACACAAATAGGTTTGGCCGCGCACGTGCTTGGTTGTAATGTTTACTGTAGAACAATAGTCTGGCGGTGTCTTCATCATTGCTATTATTAGGAATGCTTTGTCTTTAAATCCTCGTCAATCCTAAATGATTTTGAAAATGATGCTGCATATTTCTGTGATCGACTTCCATCTTTATTGTAAATAGTCAAATCGGACTCTCTCTTGAAACGTATTCTACTATTCAAAATTTAATTTATACAGAAATTATAAGTGGAAAGTAGGCTTAACCTGTCTTTTCAATGAAGTTTGGTTAACGCTATTTTGCAAATGTTGTGACTTGAAATGGACACAGCCAGTAGTGGGTTGATTACAGTAGCAATTATCCAAAATATGACTAGAATTGTACAAATGTACCGGCATATTAATATTAATCAATATTCAAGCATGACAGAGACGAAATTATGGTTTTTCATGAATATATTTCTTCCACATTTTCACATTTAACACTGTCACAGAATGAGCTTGACTCGTAGTTCAAATCTTAAAACTAAGGATAGACTCTGGTACACTCAAAACCACAAACATCCGTTTCAATAAATTGTGTGGTTAATTTTACTGATCTAATTTCATTGTTAGTTTTGTCCGGAATATTGCTTGCTATTTTATTCAGTGCGGTGAGGTGAATAGTACGGCTGACTGACTGATTTGATCTAGAATTGAGTATATTAAGCTTCAAGGCCAGTACCCGAATAGCCAACCATTTATTATAACAGTGTATATAGTAGCCTAAAAGGGAATTGCAAAGTTGAAATTTCCATGCAATGAATGTGAAAATCAGCCCAGTTACACAATCAAAGTCAATATTTCTATAGTTGTTAACCATATCTTAACAGACCATATAACAGCTACGTAAAAGGCCATTTTTGTCACGATATATGTTTACGATGCTGAGAAAAGGCCAAATCAGGTTTGAAGTTATCCAGGGTGGAAAGAAAGTGTCAAAATGATAATTTCTGGTGATTATAGAGTTCTTTATCACAGGGGCTGTATAGTTTATTTACTCTTAAAAAGAGACTCAGTTACTCGACCGAAATCGTTACTATACTCGCCTCAGATGTGAGTAATCAAATGGCCGGGCCCAGCCATAAGGGCATTCATTATGGACATTGGTCGAAGATGTTTTTAGATCTTGAACTGCACCTTGAATGAACGTCGGCTGTGAAATTTTCGTTACTAATACAGCATACCGGTACTCTACTCTTACACAATCCATTACAAGTGTCATCGCGTAATGTTTGCTTTCGTTCTGTTTTTGGTCATCAAATCTTGTCTCCCGCGATAAAAAGCAATACTCGCGCCGGGCTGTTTGACTTGTGAAGCGGGCGACGTGATTATTAATAGGTCACCGATTAAATACGATCTGTTGGTTTTCAATCAATATTCGAAATAGCCGTTACTAACGTATACAACGTTCTTTGATATCGTGTTGGCAGAGATAAAACGAAATATACATTTTCATGTCCAATCTGGCACTGAAATGCTCAAGTCTTTGTCCAATTTTTGGGTATTTTGTTTTGGAAGTCCTATGGAAATTTGAGATCATTCAAACTTTCAGTGTCTGGAATCAAAAGTAATGTTTTAGTGCAATTTTTCAATCCTTGGCATAGTTAGAGGAGGTTACCTTCAAATTACACCACTACTAGTTTCGAAGCAACTTTTGTTTACCGGTGCTATCAAAATTATTATTTCTTATAAGATATGGCAGTACAAGATAGTGTATCTAGTATATAATAATATGTCTCATGCATCAAAAACTATGAAGTTTTAGGGATGTATTTAGCCAAAAGAGTCTTATAGGTATTAGACGTGGATATGACAGGCTCAACCGTTTATGGGTAGGCTTGAAGTTGCACAGTAACCTACATTCTCTGATGCAATAATGTTTTGGCTACACATCACAATCGCACATAAATATCCTTTCATCTTTTAAATGACATAGGCATGGCCGCGACGGACATGGAACATCCACAATCATTTTCTTGCCCGTATTCCTCATTTAGGGACCTAGCCCGGCTAAGATTTAGGCCGATAGGTCGCATTCTAGAGAAACATGCTTATACATTTCCAGAAACAGTTATCTTTAAAGATATTTGATCAAAAATTTCTCTGAATAAATTGTTTGGAAAACTTTCTTCAGCTCCGTTGTTCTGTGGTGGATGCTTTGGGCAAGATAACGATGCTACTAGACATGGAAAAGCTAGAGGAGCAGGCGCCCAAGCTCGTGTCTTTGCTGGTGTCCTTGTACAGGAAGTAAGATAACGCTGTTACAAGATCGTACTCGGTCAAAATAATGATTTCCTGCGTCGACAGACAGCCGAATGATCCGCATCCCATTACGAAGGCGTTATGCGACGTTATCACTGCTACGACGGATGCGCAAATTAAAGTTCTCGATTTGAATTTGGACGCCCTAGTTACGGTGCTACATGGACATGTAAGACCTTAATTATTTTATTGCTATACTAGTATTTGGTGAGACTCTTTGTGTGAGGTACAGAACTTCGGTATGCAATTGATTAATCTATTTATATTGAATTGAACCCAGTAGCGATTTTTTAGTGACTCGATGTGACTTTCAGAGTCAACTTTTGTATCGACTTCACTTGTACTCGAGTCTTTGTGTATGACTCGAGACTAGGACGGCCAAGACATACATTTCATTGTAACTTCGAACAATAGTAAAGTTACTGCATTATTGGTATTTCGTCTATCAGTCCTGATACTTGTAAAATAGAGCCAGTAACGATTAAGTCTGGGGATAATTACGATATTATGAATGCGAGCCATTCTATATCACTCCAGCCCAGCTGACAAAAGTGGATTGAACCCGATTGAACTGAAAACTGAGCANTGAACATAATGACTTGGACTCGGACTCGAGTCAAAACACTGTGACTTGGACACGACCCTCTACTAGCTGACTTGGTGTCGGACTTGAATCGGTGGTGAATTGAAAATGACTCGACATGACGCGAGTCGGAACCTTGTGACTTGGTTACAACCCTGTCGGCAAGTAGAGAATTGAACAGAGCTTTCTGTATCTACGATTGTATCACCAAATATGACGTCACTGGCATAAAAATTCAAATAATCGAGGCGAGCAGATGGCTCAAGCTCAATTAGATTATCTAAAAATCTAGAAATAATGGCCGAAAAGCGAATCATAAGAATTAATGATTGCGAAATTTAAAAGTAATTATTACTGTTTTGATGTCAAAATACTTGATGATCTAATAGTCGACTCAAAGCTTACTTACTGACTCGGAATCATAGCATCCAAGTATGCGATTTTGCTCAGCCCTAATTCTATCGCTTGATCCCGTTTCGCAGATATGCAACGGAAATGGAGAGAAAAATCAAAAGAACTTCAACGAGGTGTTGCGGTGCTTCAGCATTTTGGGTGCGTATTCCAACATTCAAATTCTCTATGAATGTCTGACGGTAAATTCTGTATCAATGTCTGCAGCTGTTCTATACAACGAGATGCTGGTCAATTACATGCTGGCCCGCGTGGACGCCAGGGACGAAAGGGTTCGAATCGGATGTCTAGTTATTTTGAGACACCTCATCAATTCGGCGCGTGAGTTGTTTGGAATTTGTAGTTCTACTTTTGATGAGTGGTTGGCAGCCGTACCAGGCTTACCAGCATCAGACAGAAAATTTTTCATTAGAAATGGTGAAACCTGCTTTCGATGATACTCGAGTAGGAGGGAGTGAAATTGCGTTTAATTACCATAGGTGGTTAATAGACAGTAAGTAGCCTACTCAAGTAGATTTGCCTGCTTTTACCACTCGAGGTTTTTAGGGAAAATTATTTAATTGAAAAGTAGAATATAGTTCAGGGATAGGTTTGCATCACTTGTATGAGTGGAATTGTCATTGGAACCCCATGAAATACAACCCAATATCAGTTTTTTGTAGGCCTACTCACTATTTTCACTACTTAAGAGGCTATATTTTAGGCTACCTGAAAAATAGTTACTTTAACTAGTAATTGAGTGATTTGTTTCTAATGCTACTGAAGCATAAAGCTGATTACTTTGACTCANGTCTATTGGTTTCAACATAAGTAGTCGTTTTAGAGGCAGACCTTTCAAGTCGAAATAAATAGGTTGGATGTGGTATGGATGTCTTGTCATGTATGTTCGAAGGTTGAAGTGGTGAAGATTTCATTTGAAAAAAGCATCATCAAAGTATTATGAAAATTACAGTAGTTGGCAATCAAATCAACTCAACGTGAATGCACAAAATCTATGTAGTTTTGCCTGAATCCTGGTGATATGTAAAGAAATATTTTCTTTTTGCCACACCGCAGGGAAATAAACATATCAATAAGATGACCAATGTGACAAAGCATGACGAAACAGTCATAATCCATAAAAAACACAGGCATTTAAATTCTCAATGCATCAATGGCAATAACACAAGGTCATAATTTTACTGTACAACAAGTCACAAGTGAAATCATCCAATTCATTTTGCTAGGCATGCATAGGATGTCTCTATTCAAGATTGAGTCTCGTGTAATTTCATTTTTCAGCTGCACAGATGAGTCAGAGGAAGGACGTTATCATAGTTGGACTCACAAAGGTGTTGGTGGAAACGAGCAACAAAGTCAAGCAGCATTTGACCCGGGTATGTCTCAATTGCTTGAGGCCTGTCTAACGCCAACTAAATCATAGTTATCCAACTTCTAAACTCCAGCGTCCCAATTTTTTTGTAGAAGAATTTCGCAGCAAGCTAATCTGTAACAGGATTAGAATCTCGATTGAACTCTCTAGTCAAACACACTCCCTACATTTGGATNCTAATGGGGGATGCTATCTTTGCATTGACTTTTCCTAAAACAATCCTGGCTTCTTATATCTCACTTATAATCATATTTAGACTCTAGTCTTAGTGACCTGATGGAAGATGTCTCATAAACCATATTGCCTACTTAACATTGTAAACAAGTAAAACACTGAATTTAACATTGCAAAGCAATGTAAATGATTATTTATTAGGTCACCCAACAATGTGTGACAGAACCTTGGTCTCAATTGACACATAAATGCTAGAATCACTGTAGTAGGCCTAGGCCTATATATTGTAATCAGGGCACTTTAGCACTTCATCGCTACCTTTCACCCTCAAAACTTCTGTGTCAGTATGAAAACCCTGTTGCACAAAGTTACGAATGGTCAAGTAGTGACCAACCCACACAATAGTCACAAAGCGCTGTGAAATAGTCAGTTCCCAGAAATATGTTATTTTTTAGTTTGGGTATCTCAGCAATCAAATATTATTATTTAACTCTGGTCATTTATCCCTGCACCCTGTTCATAGCAATGATGTAAATCCATGCAATCTATTTTTTTTCAGGTAATCTCTGCCATGGCGACGCACAGTTTCCTGCTTCAAGAAGGCGGCGAAAAGTTTGTGGAATTCATAGTTAAGCAATGTGCTTATAAAGCACCTGATAAACCTTCAAGTACTGTCAAGTCCCAAAGCTTTTCCGAGTGTCAATGATATCAGTTGTGCCAATTACCCTTTTAGACTTGGTCGGACAGTCGGAACAAGATATCGCCAACGACGTAGCTTTGCAGGGCATGTGTGACGATGTACTGTATCTGATGACGACTACCATCGAAGGCATGGATGTCGTAAGTAGCTTGATACCGCAAGTCATTGATGCATTGCTCAAAGCAGCACATACCAAATCCTACCAAAACTGCTTGAAGTATCTGTAGGAAAAAGTGGTATACAAGGTAGTAGGTTAGTAGCTTGAGATTGACAACATCAAATCATACAGGTATCGAAACTGGCTCTAAGATTTGCACCCAAATCCACCCACTGGTTGGAATTGAGCCAAATTTGGTGGACATCGTTTCTATAGACAACCAAACAATTTAATGGTGTGGACAGAAAATTTTGAAATTTTTTTATTCGTTTTTATATAATGAAGAAATAACTGTAGCAACGCGGCTACTGGGTGAAATTGAAGCAAATTTAGTGTCCAGGATTCAATTAAGTAACCTAACAATTTTATCAAGTAGCCAGTAGCATTTGGGAAAAAAGTCATTTTTTAACATCCCTAGTGTGCATGGCTCCTTTTTTGCATTGCCTAGGCTACATCTGATTTCAGAGACTACTCCAAGTCGTTTCGACACCTTCCCATCTTTTCTTTGTATCGCAGTTTTGTTGCGTATTGAAATGATGAAATTATTGATATATATTGAATTCAATTAAATTCTAGGTTTTGTGGCCGTACCTGTTTGAATTCCTGAACGTGGACACCATGACTCCCGCCGTAGGAGTGATCTGCCGATGCCTGGCTCACATTGCGAAGAAGAAAAGAGAGAATCGCGCACGAGATTATGTCATCAATTTCTCAGAACAACGTAACGAATCGTTTATATGTATACACATATATAAATCTGTTGAAATAAACCCGAATATTTTCGGCTGATACTCGTCAGGGGTTATTGTCAGCAACTAGTAGAGAATTGGAAAGAACATTCTATATCAACAATCGTATCATAAAATATGACGTCACCAGCATGAAATCTCAAACGAGAGAGCGTTCAATGTACTATTTTCAGGTGGTACACGAACTCCTTTTGTTGACAGAGTTTGGGTTGGTGTATTTCGATAAAAGTCGACTCCAAGACGCACAAATCGGATTATCTAATAGATGTTTGCAGATGGCAGAATTAATGGCCTTTGATCTGTCAGCATCAAGCTTAAGCGGCTCAGCATATTTTGTGATACGATTGTTGATATACAATGTTCTTTCCAATTCTCTACTAGCTGCTGATGATTACCCCGGACGAGTGTCAGCCGAAAATATTCGGGTTCATTTCAATGTGAATATACTATTCAATTGTATATTTAAGTTCTGTACCTCCAAGAAGCTCTTCAAGTATATATATCTGCAGGATCGCGATTTTGGGATGTTCAAAAATAAGTTCTCTTTTCA
Organism: Botryllus schlosseri; assembly: GCA_000444245.1. NCBI lineage: Eukaryota > Metazoa > Chordata > Ascidiacea > Stolidobranchia > Styelidae > Botryllus > Botryllus schlosseri. Next base: position 23,539 of record ATSW01004428.1, read on the forward strand.
AATTCTCTGGCTACACGCTACACCATAAATTGTTAGGTTCCTGAAAAAAGCGCTGGAAATCAGACTTGGCTCAACTCCAACCAGTAGAAGCATAGCTATTAAAGTAGAATATTTTAAATTTATTAAAAGATATCTAATACCTTTCAAATTTCACGGAAATTGTTCAGTTGCTTTGAAAAACAATGCTTGAACAGTTGGCTGAATTCAGTGGAGTGGAAAATTATAGATTTAACAAAACTAGTATTTTCAACGGTAAGTTCTATCATTCAGCTATGCCAAAAAATTGCGGCCGAGTATGTAGGAATGAGAAGTAGTGCTTATTTGCATGTCTCGATCTTCAAAGATAATTGTAATAACATTGAATGGAAGAAGCGTTACCACCACGTCAAAACGAATCTGACACTAGTGCTGTTGAAAGAAGCAAATGTTATTAAAAGAAAATGTCACTGCAACATTGTTATTAGCCATTTCGCTGAAAAGAACAATAGAAAGAACAAACAGCACCAAGAAACAATCACACGCATTATTAAAAGACCTAAAAATACTAATGATAACATAAGGATATCATAGTCACCTGTTTCTTAGATATGTATGTGCCAATGAATATATTTTGAAGCCTTGGTGCAGCTTGCAGTGCTCACAGGCTCATCGTAGTCGCCATATTGATCTGCAGTTCTGTTTAGGTAACTGTCCAAGTGGCTGATTCTTTTTCAGCGAATGTACCCTCTGCTTTCGGCATACTCTGCAGACTTATGATCCTGGCTTCCTACCCGAAACAGCCCCGGTGTCACGCGGATCATATTCTACACCTGCTCGTTGACATTGGCCCGGTCATACACCACAAGTTGGCCAACCTGTGGGACTCCATGATACCGGAGATGAGCCAGTTCCTGGAAGGTAACTTTTTCGGGATGGTAACTGTAACTTTGCAACCCAATAAAAATTCCGCATTCCCAGATGGTCTGACAAACGGCTTATGGTCGCAAAAAGGTTGGGAAGAAAAAGTTCTTCAGGTTGTATCATAGTTACATATCTCAAAAAGGTTCTCAGGGCCTAATCACCTTTTTGTTTCTGTTAGCTCTTGTCCAGCAGTGTGGAAGCCGTTTCGGACGACGAATGGACTTGCTTGCTGGGCGTTGAACTGACCAGTCAATGGAACTTGTACCAGCAAATGTCTTCTCACAAGGTAACAATTTCGCACTCTTGTTCGAAATAAGCTGTTGGGGGTGCAGAACTTGACATTGTGGCACACAACATATCTGTATCGCATAATCGAAATTACAATATGGCACCATCTGTTGGGGGGCTGCCACAAAACTGCACTGAAACTGCTGCAAAAATACAACATCCGGTCCTCCGTATCATAGCTAGGGCGCCAAATGGACCAGGATGTGTGTCCAACAAATCACTGTTCAAAAGGTTCGGTGTCCTAAACATAGAAGATTTGCGGAAACTAGAAATTGCAAAGCTTATGTATCAGTTCCACTGCGGCCACTGCCCCGGAAATTTCAATGACCTCTTTACCTCGATATCAAAAGTATGACGTCCAACTATCACATGGTGGACAAAAAAGATCATTGCACTATCTAATATGCTGGACCTGATTTGTGGAACAGGGTATCGCCGGCAATCCAACAGTCATTGAGCATGTCCACATTCAAGTCAAAATACCAACAATTTCTACTTAATCAATACTAGTTATCCCTCTATTTTACCGGACCACGACCTGACATATCGATCTCGCCTTCCGACACTTGCCACCTTTTTTATCACCTGTCCTTTCATATTAACTTTCTTTACTTTTCATTCAGCATGCATGCATCCTTTTTTATATCGCCTAGGCCAGGAGGGTGTCTGATTTCGAAGACTACTCCAAGCCGTTTCTACACCTTCCTTTTTTAGTGTATCGCAGTCTTGTGATCTATTGAAATGATGAAATTTTTAGCAATAAACTGAATTGAATTGATTTCGCTTGAAAGATTTCGGACATTATCTCTTGTCTGTAAATAGCGCAAGAGAAATTCTCCAAAATAGAAACTTTGGAGAGAAATGGAGGTTTCGAAGAATTAGACGAAAACTGCAAGTTATTCGCCTTCCCGAGACTCGAAACGATGTAGAACAGGATTGAAATTTAAATCTGATCAGTGATCTGTTCATAGCTTTACTACTTACACTTTTGGTTCAGTTCCAGGACCCACAATGCTGACAGCATCATGACCAATGTTCCCTCTAAGCTGCGCACGTGCGCAAATGCGCAGTGCTGACCTCTTTTTTGGTCGTTACGCACTGTTTTGCAAGGGTCCGTCTGCGCAGTGAGTTGGTGAGTGTGCGCAGACTCGTCCGCAGACTCGTCCAAAATTAGAGGGAACACTGATCATAACCATGTTAGCTTCAAACACGCTTCTACTATGTGTAGATATACCCCAATTCTACGCATGCCTAAGACACGCGCGAATCAATTTTTATAAGCACAGCAAGAAATAATTAAAACTGAGGTGGTCAATCTGAAATCACACTCGTGATCCGAATTATATCAATCTCGTTTAGGATTTGTGTGATGTTAAGCATTTGAAACCTTTCAAACTGCGTCGGCCGTGATATCGAGGCTGTCGTGCCAGAAATTGAACATAAAAAATAAAGAAGTATTCACCCTAGAACAGTGGTTCTCAAACTTTTTAGGACACGCCCCCTCCCCTCATGATGGTGAACGATTTCGCGCCCCCTTATCGTCACATCACAAAACGCACCCAGGAAGCTATCAAACCTGACGGATAGTTTGATGGAATGGAAGGTTACGACTGCGGATGAGAGATTTTTAAATATGAAATTCAGACTAAATATAGAGCAATAATTATGAATTGTATGTAAATCGCGCCAAGCGCGAAAAAAAATTCACTTGAGCTCAGCTTCGCCCCCCCCCACTTCAGTTGCTTTCACGCCCCAAGGGAGGGCCTCCCATGGTTGAGTACCACTGCCTTATAATTATCATGATGAAATATACTAAGAAAAAGTTTAATCAAGTCCTTGCATTAATTCCATTGTTAGTACGCATTTTATCAATATTTTGAAGGTTTCTTTAGACTCTCGCAGGCCGCACAGAACGGTGTTGCAGGCCGCATGCTGATGTACACCATCATCTGGCGTCTTTCATAAATGGTAGATCAAACTTTCTTGATACATCAAAATTTGCC
>ATSW01004429.1:0-10614 GCA_000444245.1 Botryllus schlosseri
CTCTTCAGCAGCGACTTGTTGGATGGGCAGCCAGGCCCCTTTGGGGCCCTAGCTATGATTCGGAGTACTTTATGTTGTAGTTTTTGCAGTGGCTTGAGTGCAGTTTTACTGGCAGCCCCCCAACAGAGGGTGCCATAGTGTAACTTCGATTGGATTAAGGATTTAAAGAGTACCAGAAGAACCCATGCTGGCATGAAGCGCCTAAGGCTGTAGAACAGGCCGCACTTTGGTGATAATTTAGTTTCTAGGGACTGAATATGACTCTTCCAGGACATGTTCGAGTCCAGTAAAACCCCGAGATATTTGGCATTATCTGTGTTGGAAACGGGCTGACCAGCGATATTAACGGTTAGGTTATTTTTTGAATTTACTGCTAGATAACGATATGATAGGTAATTGCTAGATTGCAAAACGGGAGTTTCAAACGTTATGGTGGGCCATATTTACTGTGTTGAAATATTTGATATAGTCGACAATGCGGTGTGAGTGGGACCAAGCAATCCGGTACCTAAATTATATTCACTGATACTTTCGTGAAAACATATTTGCCACTGCATAACTGCTGTGCGCGAAGCGCAAAAAAATTTCTGGGCTTTTATACTTGACTTTTATGAATATTAAATGTTGGTACTCCTTGAAAACAGCCCCAAAATTTCTCAGGCTATCTTTCGTATTGGGGGAATAAACTACTTCTACTTGACAAACTGAAAATAGCGAAAAGTAAGTAAGTAGATTACTAAATATTACGAAGTAAAAGTAGAGAAAATCAGATCTACTTGTGTAAGTACTAGAAGTAGAGGAAAACTACTTGAGTACTTCCAAAAAGTAGAAGTACTTCGTTACTGACCACCTCTGGGTACATTACACGCTTCACAGTTGAAATAAAGTTGATAGAGACTTGATTCCGCATTGAAAGTATACGCGGATTAATCAATTGACGCGGTGATTAATAGNNGTGGCTTGGCGTGATTTTAACTGCGACATTTTGCNTTCATTCATTCACTTACTCATCCATATTTTGCAGCAGCGGAAACTAGCTCTTCTGAAGCAGATGGATCACGTGTTACAAAGTTTGAGTCAGAAAAAGAAAAAGAAGGGTGAGCGTATTCAATCGTCAGTTTTGTATGATAAATTACCATGCAATGCTATATCCGCAGGAAATTTTTATTCGTGCAGTCTGATAGGTAAGATGGCAAATGAATTGATTACCGGTCTCTGGAATCTATTAGAATAGAGTAATGGTTCTCAAACATTTAGAGCGAGACCCAATCCCAAATCACTTATTAGCAGATCGCAACCTATGCCTCATACATAGAAGGAAATACATTATAATGTTGTGATATGCTAAGTTTCGCGCCCGTATACGGGCGTACGTCTCTATGAGTTNCAGGCGACCAGTTGTACGCCTCTACGCAGTTCATAGCTTTTTGATGCACGACTCTTGTATTGTGCGATATATGCGTAGGCCTACATCAATGGTCTCCGTCTGTTTTGTAGTCACAAACGCCCCGAAAGGAATTTTTAGACTCACGCACTCTCAGATTGGGGATAGAGTTTGCAAAACTGAGCGTTGAAAACTGATAGCGATGATTAACCNACCAAAATAATCCGACGGAAATATCTCATCCGGCTCACTGCAAGTATATTTATTCGTCTCTTATCGACTGATAAAGAAAACCACTACACATNCCTTGATTTTGAGTATTTATTTAATGACACTTCGCTTCATTAACATAATCGCATATAAGGAGGATGAATGCGAAGTCATGAAACTGCACGGCCCGAATTATCAGGTATATAGAGGCCGTCTGATCCATTCAATACATGAGGAATTTTATTTCTTGTTGTAATGAAAGATCAAGGTTCACGGGTGAATTGTAAAAGCGTCACTAGTCTTCGGATAGTCAACGAATCCCACTCGGTAAGGAAGTTTCTCAGTGAAGTAAGATTNCCGTCAAGTGATGANAATCTGCAAGATTCATGACGTTTCCCCAATTTCTTCTCGACTGTCCTAAAATGACAAGTCGACTGGATAATATTACCCCNCTTCCACGTATAAAAACCTAGCGGTAACTCACTCCAGAATTCTCAACAATTCTCCGTTTTCGCTATATCTTCTGATGTGACTACGTCTGTCCTCAAAAGTTCTGCAAAATCATTATGTAGCCTTCTGTAGGCATTTTACAACATCGACGACCATACAATACAGCAATCATGATATACTATGTGAAAAATATTAATATTGACTTCTATGTATTGCTTTTATATTATTCTATAACTGCAGAACATATATCCACGAATACAACTTTGCTATACTTGTTGGTGTAGCTTATGAGCCAGGAAATGGTCCGAATATGATGATTTTTAAATCTCCCATCATGATACTTTTNATTTTCCTGATGNAATGTCACGTGGCTCGCGATAGCATGATCTGCCAGGGGACAAGAAAATTCCAAGTATACTATCCAAATCGTATGTTCAAGTGCAACGACCGTTCAAAGGATTTCGCTCAGAAGCTTACATCAGAAAGTATTTCATGCATCAACAGTATCGCGCCTTCCGGTCCAAACGTAATTTCAAACACTGGTCGCAATAAATGGCAATATTATCCTATTATAAAGATACCAAAACACACTCACTCTTTGTAATGGCCATTTTCGATATGATATACGATGCAACTCATCATAAACGGCCATTGGTCAGTCAGTATTATCCATTTCAACAAATCACTAGCGTCACCTGGGTCATTTCCGAATTGCAGCACTAGAAAATTAAATGTTANGCCTATTATAAACAATTTATCATGGATAATTGTATCGTTAAAGTACCGTGAACGGGGTATGTGATGGATGTTGCTGGATCATCCAATTTACCCCTCTTCGGCTCGAATGACTTCGCTGATAACCAATTGAAAAATATTTCCTGTAAAAATCGCCAAATATTCATAGTGGTGTTATGGTCGATAACAAGCTCTAATAGGCCGGAAGTCAGCAAGACAAATGTTACGGACGGTAAGCGCCACAAAGCCCATGAATTGGGTTCNTTATCAATGATCAGATAAGACTCTCAGAGATGTATGTCATGCGAAGTATATTTTTGCTTAGATCTCACTTTCTCCCTTATTGATTTGAGCAAGCGTAATGTTATCATCAGAACATTCATAATCCTTTTAACATTGCGAGGATTGCGAATAAGAAATTTGTGAATGTTATCTCCTTCTTCGTCCGATTGTTCCAATAGACTCCTTTGAAATGAAATCTCAGTTAGAAGTAAGAGATCGCACCGTCAACAAAATATTTCAGACTTAGGCCAGACACCATACTAGCTGATGGAAATTACTCTATAGCAGGAGTTTCCAACAATTTTTCATAGCCCTCTATGAAAATGTTGAAAAAACGATGGCATTATTTTCATCCTTTTCATTTTTCATCCTTATTTTATACTGGTTTATACATTAACCTGTAGTTAACATGATAAAATAGTATAGCCTCTTATAAAGGCTATGATAACATGATATAAATAATACAACATACAATAAACATAATANTACATTAATTCTACTTAGTTATTACATATTAAGTCAATGTAATGGTTGGGTTTGTTTTGCTCTGGCGGTGAAAAGATCCAGCGGCATGTCACGTTGAATATCCAATACGCTACACTGCCATGTTTCAGAAGTCNCATTGCTAAAAAAAACCACATTCACGACGATATATTGATAAGAACATGAAAATTTCATTAAGTTTAGCGTAATATTTGCATATTTTCTTGCAGCTTNAANCTGTAATTTTTTTATTTTAAATTTAATTTCTTTCTTTTGTTATCGTGGAATAGACTTAGAAATGGTAAATTTTCATAGTCCCGTTGAAAGAGGATCGTACCTCTCTAGGAGACCATGGCCCACAGGCTGGGGACCCCTGCCCGATATTCTATACCAGTGATACTGATGACTAGTGACTAGATGTACAATGTATATAATCGAAATATAGCTGAGTCGAATCAAATACTCAAAATTTTGTTCGACCCGGATCCTATCACGACTTTTCTCTACTATTCTTAAAAAATGACAATGGGGCAATACAGTCAGTTCAAAACAAATTTTACCGATATTTTCACAGTGATATTATAAAATAATGATCAATCCTCTAACAAAGCCGCAGCGAAAATGGTCCTTTAAAGGCGATAATATTTGATATAGCTATAGCTGGAGTAACATAACAACGAGGTATTTAAAATATCCAGGCATTCAGACGATCTAATGCCAAAAACTGAGTGTATTGTCATAATTTTCATAGCGATATATTGAAAATATAGAGGCATTCAGAATTGCGAGTAAAATTTAGGGTTCAGGTTAGCTTGGATTAACGGATTAAAAACTGCTGATTATAAAATTTGTACTAGGAATCTTCTTGTGTTGACCAAAAAAAATAGTAATCTTTCTGACTCAACTCCCGAATTACTCAATATTTTACGTATACTGATGTCTTGTTGACTAAAAACGTTCAATTTTCCAGTCCCANTCCCGAATGACCCGCTGGAACGTTCGCATTACAGATTTCGCGTCATTTATGGCGTTTTATAGTTCGACCTGCCCATTAACCTGGCTTTCAAAGCTATGAAGGAGGATGGATTCTCAAAAAGGAGGACATTTAGGCGTCTTCGGAGGACATTTTCGATTTCCTGAAGAAGGAGAACAAATCCTCCTAAAGGAGGTCACATGGTAACCCTATATGACAGTCACTGTTTTAACATTCGCTATTTTGAACGCGAGCAATATGTAATAATATAATAATATTCCGGAAGCGTATATGACAGGTATCACATTTATCAGAGGAGCAAAATTTCATATTGAATATCATTTGATTGGTTTGATAGAATCGTTGCTATAATGTTTCTCGTCTCATGTTCTCTTATTAACTCGAAAAGTATGCCTGTACAGTGTACAGTGTATACGCTAAAGTCTAACAGTAAAGTGAAATTTTAAATTGAAACCGTATAACGAAATATAGTCAATTATGTAAGTAGTGCATTAATAAACAAACGCATATATAAATCAATTAAGTAGCAACAAATATGGATCAGATAAGTTGACATTTAGACAATACCTGCATTTGATTTCAAAACTCTCGAAATTCGCGAATCCACATTTCTCTGGTCTCTGGGTATCGTCGCTGATAAACTGGCTTGTCGTTTCACTGTGGAGAAAGAGCCTTACTCAGCAATGTTCAATGAAGTTGTTGTTTGGTTGTTCATGTTGTTTCGACTACTATGGTCATGGTCACTATGGTCACTATGGTCACTTCTATGAAGTTGCATCGATCAATTTACTGTAAAAATTGTGGCTTCATTTAATATTGTAGCTGCCGCATGTAGGACATGCGATGGATATATTCGAAAAAGCTGGCGTTACATTTGCATCAGCGTCGGTTATTTTGCTGGGAGCCATAAGTCAATTAAATGCAGACGCCATAGAGCAGGAGTGTCAAACACAAATTGGGTTACGGGCTGGATTCAAACCTTTTCGCCGATTGCGGCTGGACTAGTCGAATGATTCAAACACATTACTGTGATGCTATGTTTTCAAGACTATCTACATAATATTCCTATTACGAATCATAGGGGCTCAATTCTAACAGCCCCTTTATTCGCAACAAGGGAATTGCCAAAATTATGATGCTCGGCCGATTGAATGCAGTTATAAACCGCTATAACAGTGGTTTTAATGACGATATCAGTGGTCATATTTCTATGGTCCATTTGTTTTAGTCTTGATGCGTGGTTGGCGCTACGTATTCGTTGTGAGGAATACCAGAGATTAAACTATAACCGCGGACGCTGGAATTTAGTTAAACTATTAATAAATCAACAATCGGAGTTTTTGGAATGCCGGGGATCTTTTGCGTCAGAAGTTATAGTGATTTTCGACAACAGATATCTGAATTGTACTCGTTGCGTAACTTTTATATTTTCCATGTGAGTTATACAACGGTTTCGCATTGACCTTTCGCCTCTTTGAATAGCTATTTCGGTTTAATTGTTCCACAAAACTATGAATTGAGTACGCACAGCTCTTTTTCCTTAGAAGAATTTTGTGTAAATGATACCGATTTCTGATAGTGATTAGAGTGAAAACTCAACACCGCCGGCGAATGGTTTTAATGCGGCTTATAAACAATTAAATATGTTCGACATTTTCTATGTTGAGGGAGTATTTCTTAACATAATCTCAAACATTGTCAGAAATGTGCTGCATAATACAAGCAACTTTACTCAGAATTGTTTCGAGGCCCGGATACGGCTCGCGGGTGGTATGTTTCACACCCATATGAGGGAGATGAAACACCAACCAATTTGGTTGAATCAATAGCAATAATTTGTTGATTATAGCAGAAAGCTATATTCACGTACAGCCTGACAGCTCTCCGTACCAACGGACAGAAGCTAGGGCCTGGCCTACAAAACATGCTCAATGAGCATTGCTCATGATGGTTGAGCCATCCGTTCCCATACCCATCATATGTGGGTTCTCACTGTCCGCACTTATACAAATGCGCAATGGCTATGATGACCTTAGTCATGTCGTCAATCAATGAAAAGTCACGCGCGTGTCGCTCGAGATTTAAGTTTCAGTTACAATTAAGTTTTCAATAACCAACTTTGTCTGTTTTATAGCAGAATAGCCGAGGCCGGTATGTTAGGGCTAAACGGGAATGTCCGTGATCAGCTACTTCTGATTGGTGTACCTAGGATCACTGTCAGTATCGTCCTCCAACTTTAAATGGTCCAAAATGGGTTTCCTGTAACAACTTTATTTGAATGAGTATAGCATAATAATTTGATTCGGAAGCGACTTACTCTATTACGAAATCAACTGAATCTTGTCTGCCAAGTTGAGTATCAACATTCCTGTAATAATCAAAATATTTCAATCATTCGATATTATACAATAGGCCATTTTGCAATTCTACAACTTTATTCAACGAACCTTGCACCGTCTGCAACATCAGCTACGCCCTCGCAGTACCGTCTTAGAGAATTAACCTGTAAATAATTAAGGTGAAGATGGACGGCTCTAATTTTTCTACTTTAAATTGTCAAATTGGAAATCTGGCCTGTCATGTTGGGCTTATGTACATTGTACGAACAAAATCGTTGTGTTTTGATTTAACCGATGTTTATCTAACTGTTTGTAACTTGGTAATTCGAAAGAGAAACTTTTCGGGATTTATATTCCGGCAGCGTGCTTCCTTCGGTATTAAACAAATTAGTACAGACCATTGGTGGGCCAAATACGCCGACGACATTTTGTGAGGCCCAACGCATGTACACGTTGTAAAAATATTGATAAACTGAGTTGAAGCGACTTGATTAAACTCTTTCTTAATATATTTCATCGTGAACTGATAGTCTCACTATAGTATTCTTTCTAATTTTATTGCTTTGGGCAATAGCATGACCTCGTGGTCCACGTACTTTGAAATACTTCGGTTGATAAACATCCCAGAAGTATAAACGGAAATGACTTAAGTCGGATCACGAGTGTAATGTTAGATTGGCGACCCAGCAAGTTTATTGCTTTCGGTGCTGTACTTGGAAAACTCGATGCGCACGCGTTAAATTGAATCGTCCGATGGACAGTTATATACTTCTAATTCATAACTTCGGTCACAACTTATCTATGTTGAGCTAAACAATCAAGTTGAAGATGAATTCTTTGCTTTCAATAAAGAATCGACTGAAATGTATTTCTATTTCGGCGTCGGAGATAATGCAATATGTATGACTTGTCAAGTGATCAACCGTGGCTACAATTTGAAATAGCACTTTAAACCAAACACCATGATTATAGGCACAGTTTGTTAAATTATGAGCTGAAAAATAAAACAATTGAATTAATAAAATGTTTGAAACAACAGTAAATTATGTTGATGTCAAGAACATGACAAAGGCAGGTTTTACACTGTAACACACTAAGCCATTTCCTGGAGAATATTTGAAGGTTTATGATGCTGTCAGTATTGTGTTTTCTGAAGTTAAACCAAAACCGGAATCAGAAAATCTATGATCAGATCGCTGCTAATAATTTCAAATTTCCATCCTGTTGTAAGAATCGGTACAGCCTATACTTTCTTCCCCAATATTGACAAATTGGTTTTTGCGGATGACCGGCTATGTAAAACTTCGTTAGTGTTTCTGACGAGAGTGAGTTATCAACAAATTAATATTATCTCCATTTCTTTGATCACTATATCATCAAATAAATGATTATATTTTGGCTTATAATCTCAATTTCACTTCAGTGTAGCCCGCGAATGTATTGAATGCGGCCATCGTGCTAAATATTTTTCCCACTTACTGGTAAAATTTTAGTGATCACGACACATACGATTTACTCCATTTTGAACATGCAGAAACTTGAAAATAATTACCGACGGTATGCAGAAAGGTAGATTGATAATCTTTTTGATGTACTCGTGTCCAGTAATGCGCGCTTCTATCAAAGCGTCGGCCATTTCACCTTCGATGCATTTCGATACAACTCTTGGGTTTGCGACGATGAGGCAAATGAAAGGCGATGACTCGTCACTCAGCAACACATTTATAGCTTCTAGTACACTCTTCACCTGTGACATAGATATAGCCTATTTAGTTTTACGTACATCTTAAATAACCTTTACACCAGGACTTTCCAAACTATACCATCCTGGGAAAGCTGCGGTTTGTAAGTCAATTATTGGCCTGCAGATAGCTCAGACAATAGAAATAAAAATGGTAAGTACACACATGTAACTTCGGCGAACCTCCTATCAGGGTTTATGTTTCACAGACGTTGTGCCACCAGCAAACTTACAGCGGTGTGGATTTGAACTTTTATACCATCCCTCAAATTTCTCTTTGAATAATGCATTCTGTATTAGCCTATTTTATAGGTGAGGCAGAGAGTACTGAGATTTTCATCGTACTAGAAATTTTAGATTTAGTAAAGATCAGAGCATCCCTTATAGGCGATGGATTTTAATCCACACATAAAACTGCATAGTATAGGATCGCAAGGGCTCCATCATGAAATTTGCCGAAATTGCTAAGGCCGACCATGTCCCTAATGATACTTTGAATTGTGTAATATGCCACTGGACATTTTTCTGTTTCCGAAACAGTTACATGGAGAACGTCAACGATATCTGACCCCGTCGAAATATCGATGCCGGTCAACTCCCACGGATAATAATTATATTGGTCTGTCCGATGACGTCATCACTCCATCCACCATGTTTTTAATCATTACTGTCGTCTTCATTTCTTCCTAGCAAATTGTTGTTGAATTGGCAGTGCCAGATTATCGCTGGTCTGATGATTGTGTACTCAGTAAGAATTATTGGGCTATATTTTCAAATTATTGCTTCTATTAGAAATACGTTACATTTTTCTATCGGCAGAAAAGTTCCACTTCACAAGAGAACAATAGGGGATATCGACTCAAAAGTCGGATGATAACTGATCTAATTTTAATGTCATTTCAATTCCCAATAAGTGAATATTTCGTCTGCTGCCACAATTGCCGTAGCTGGCGCGAAACCATGCTACACAAGTTCACAACTTTCTTAATCGACCGCTAACTTTTCTCTCAATTATCAAGTGCCACATTCATAGCTAAATCCAGATTGGGAGATGTTCCATCATCAGCTATCAGGAATATAGAGGTTTTCTTTTAAGAAATAAGACTACGCGACCTGATCTCGCTGAAATGTACATTGTACATAGTTATCCCACTTGTTCCGTTTAATTTATTCCTGCCTTTCATATTCTCCTACATTTGTTTCAATATTATTCCATATATAGATCATGTCCCTCGTGGTCAATTAATCTTATGTTACCTTGTCAAGTGGACAGCGATCCAAATCATCCACGGTGATAACGATTTTGTATTCAATCTGATGAGTGAATCTGATGACGTTAATAAAGTTGCTCAACGTTTCAACCTGTAACACACTGACATACTTACGAGAAGAAACTTTGTAATTACAATCATCTTCGACGCTTGACGTTAAAGGGGCACCGCGCTCTAAAAATGATGTGGTCTGAAATGGAAGCGCAGATCGGAAAAAGAAAAATTTACCGCAGCCATCTTCTTTAGGAAGCCACCGTAAGGGAGCTGCAATTAAATGAATTTTTCATAGGCCCAACTGACGCGGCTGCGCATCATCGTTTCTTAACCAGTTGCGAAATTTCTGGCGCGATATCTTCATTGTCGCTCTTGCTCGACGTGACCTCCATATTGTAGCTCAATTTCTTTTTTTTAGTATGTTGTAAACATATGGTGCGACAGTCAGTTTGTTTCCACATGATACAACAGCACGGACTCTCAATGCCACTTGCAGCTCCGCTCCAGCTACCGCGTTTCTTAACCCGTTGCTAAATTTCTGGCGTGATGTCTTCACCGTCGCACTTGCTCAACGCGACCTCCATATTGTAGCTTCACTTCTTTATGTAGTACGTGGAAAACATATGACATGCCACTCACTTTGCCTCCACAGGCCATATGATACAACAGCACGGACTCTAAATGCCACTTGCAACATATGCAGGACCGTGACTGCCGCACCCCCAACCCCC
>ATSW01004432.1:0-14523 GCA_000444245.1 Botryllus schlosseri
GTTGTGGCCTGTATTCCTTTGTACATGACCGGAGGCCTCCATTCAGAATTTGACCTCATGCTGCAAGAAGAATGAGTAATCATATTGAATTAAGTCTCCTTAAATGATCTATCACTTTTGTTTCAGTTCAATCGAAATTAACACAACGAATTTAAATGTCGACCAGGTACTCATCATCTTTGTTACAGAACTTGAAATCAGAAAATAAATAAACGTTCTTAACAGATTTTTCGATATTTCAACAACCTGTTGGTCCTGGAATCGGGATTGCCGTACGCGATACATTTGCTCGAAAGTCTGACCGACGGTCTTTCTGAAGCGGGCTCTCGACCTTCAACTGGTTCGGGGTCAGAACATTCAGCAGTGGTTCGTTTGATTTCGTATGATTACACACTACACAGATTCGGCGTGCTATACTGATCTTGAAAATATTGATTTCTTACATCCTGCGTGCTCCACTCAAAGAATATTCATTGCTGTATGCTGGAGTTTGTGTTTGTGCGATTGTGTCACTGATTATACTCTGTTTTAATCGGGCAGAACTGTCAAGCAGAGGTGGTCTAAGTACCTAGCATTGCTACTCGATAGGGTTACCATATTTTGAGACCCGAAAAAACAGAGGAAACTTCTTACAAATTACAATAGATATAATCGCGCACGAAAATACGGGTGATTTAAAAAATTCTACGGAAGATATTATTGGGTTGCCAAAAAAAGGGTCGTTTTTCCAACTCGACTCCAGAAAGACCACCGTAAAATCGGTTGGTGATGACCTTTTTTAGTCAACCTTGCCGTAAACGCAGTCTAAATCCCGATTTCATGTGATTTATGACATTTTTAGCTGTCCGTGTACGATCGCCTGGCTCTCAAAGCTATAAAGGAGGACTAATTGCTAAAAAGAAGATCTTTTGGGTGTCCTTAGATAACATTTTGGATTTCTCGAAAATGAGGACAAAACTTTCTAAATGAGGACGCATGGTAACCCTACTACTCGAATAGTAAAAGTGGAAGTAATTAGTTACGTCAATTTCTACTCAATTACAAGCATAATAGTGATTTCCAAGACACACCAAAATGGTTCAAGCGGAAGTAAAGGAAAGACTGCCTGAAAAGTACACAAGTGGGTAGGTGGGTAACGTGGGTAATAGTGCCACTGATGCTACACTGAATATACCGGAAGTCTTGAATGTTTTTTAAAACGTCCTACTGTTCCAACAAACTTTGCCAGAAATAGGTTTGCCTTCAGAAACGCACAAACTAGCCCCTGTATCACGGTAGGTATAGTACTTTTCATATTTGCATTTTCTACTTGAATACTTCGATATGTACGGAAATTATAAATTCTACCTGAGTACCAACGCTGACTACTTTGATCACTTCCGTCTATTTCGCAAGTATGCGTGCCTCTCTTAATAGGCGCTTTCGCTTTTCCACATTTGCAGGCCAAAGCGAGAGTTTGGTTGATTGACTTTGCCTGGTCGTTTTGAATTTTCATTTTCTTCATTGTACCGCAATCCCGTTGCATTTTGAGTCAATGAATTAATAAATCAATATAACGGTTCAATAAATGACTAAACTGTTGCAAATGTTCGACAGTTTTCCAGTGGTTCCGAAGAAAACACTAGCTCGGACGATGAATCCGGTCTGGACGAAACGAATGGGCTGTGGGTTCTGTCGATACATCTCAAAGTACAATGAAATCAACACTTCCATTTTCACTCCGACTAAGACAGCTTTCTCTTGTGCAGGGGAAAATAAAACAAATCTTGGACCAGTCAATCAAAGGACTCGGAGACGTGATCGTTCAAAGTGCGACGAATAAATTTTCCCGACTGTTCTCAAACTTGATGCAACGCCTGCCGATGACTAGACATCATTTCGATAGGGATGTGGACGAGATCGCCACTTGCTTGGAGAAATTGGTCACAAATGTCTCGCGACAGTGCTACGAGGAAGGTGTCGCGCTGCTGTACCGCAGACTTTGGTTTAGTATCATGCAGGTGAGATGATTGTGCGCATCTTGTGAAAGGCGGGAATCATATTCTCTCAACGATTTTTCTATTTGCAAGTGACTTATAATTAGGTCCAGGCAAGTAGTATACCAAAGTGATTCAATTCGGTATCGGAATTGTAACGGCCGATTTTGCAGGCTCATTCCGGTTCGCTGAGGCTGATTTGTGGATTGGTGCGCGGCAGAGACTGTAGGATTTCTAGCATCTCAAAAGTTATCATACAGAGCACAGAATTTACTGAATTTGGTTTTGATCGAAAGCTACTGTCGCACTGACTCCGACAATATAAATTAAAATATAATCAGGGCTCCGGAACCTGACCATAAATCACCCTCAACACTTGAAATCTGCATTGTTGAGAACAATCGGATGACCGCGAAAACAATGACCCATTACGGCTCTCTGATTGTTCGGACAATGCCGATATTTCAGACTTGGAGGGCGAATTCCGGGTGATTCCATTGTCTGATCATATTTTACTTCATATTTGTGGAATCCATGCGACAGTAGCTTTTCATCAAGACCAGATTCCGTAAATTCTGCGCTCTGGACGCTACATTTTGGATTGCCAGAAATGATATCGTCGCTGCCGCGAATCAATTCAGAACCCAGCCTCAGCTGGATGCTATGATACGACCAATTAAGATTTCAAGCTTCCACATAATATTTTAACCGACTCACATTTGCCCATTTTTAAATATTTATTTCAAGAATCTCTACACGGGCGTAGAGCTTGATTTTTGGTCAACACTTCACCATCTTTGTTGTATCGCTCCGATCAGCGTACAGTGCACGTCCGACATTTCATTTTCGGCAGACCAACATTTCTTTCTGCGAAATTTACCTATATTTGCGTAACCTCAAATTGGAAAATGACGCACCCGCACTACCATATGTCGTCGTGTGAAATGTAGCCTATTCTTCAAACTACTTTGTAGAACTTCCACATCAACACTCGAATCCATGCGCTCAGCGGCAGACTGCAGTACCGCGTGCAGTGCAGATACCTTCTTCAAGTATTTGGATTCGTGGCGAATACGTTTTCCAAGTTACTTATTCACCACGGGATCGACCCTCTTCTCGTTATGAACTTGGATCAGATACAGCCCACGTTGGAAACACTCGAATTAATGAGCATGCCCACGCCGGCTTTGATTTCGATGCTACTGGTGAGACATGCACGATTCGTGTAATTCGACATGCTCCAAATCGGTGAAGTATATTATATGTACATACATTTTGGGGTAAAGGACTTTAATATGCATTTTATGTCTGTGAGCAAAAATCATCTCTGGCAATCATTGCAGATTTGTTCGTTTTTCATTCATAGGACATTGTAGCAAAATAGTTTTTGTGACAACCCCTCTGGAAGAAAGATGGCTATTTGTTTATCTCGGCACCAGAAAAGGATGTATAAGCACAAACAGATGTGGTCGAGGTAGCCTAGTCAGCGTTACTTAGGGTTACCATATGTCATCCTCTAGAACAGTGGTTCCCAACCTTTTTGTCTCTATTCCCCACTTTAGATTTATTTCGAGCCTTCATTCCCCACCAGGACCGTAACAGCACTTTGTCAGCTCGCCCAAAAAACGTAGGTCTTTGGCCCCCAGAACCCCCTCAGCCCCGTTGAGCCTGTGCGCCAGGGCCGGCCAACCCGTGGCCCGCGAGAAGGTTTTGAGTGGCCCGCGAGGTAATTTCCGAAATTAGTAATAGTATCCAATATGGATTGCACAGATTGTGAACTTGCAAGGCCAATCAAAAATTTGATTAGTCTGGCCGCAACACTAGAGATGTGATGACTAAAATACCAGTTCCGACGCATTGGCAGATCCATAGCCAGTCACTTTTTGGTAGATCTTCGTACACTACAATGAAGCAGAATAATTTGCGATAGATTTATCAAAAGTAAAAATTTTCTACGCGCTTCGCGCAACATGTTGTCACTCGATTTCATGCTTTTAATATTGTTACCCCTTTGTAAAAATGAAACAACGCCTAATGTATCAGATTGAGTCCAGCTATATTCGCGATTACGAGACAAAGTGTCGTTCAACATATGCAACCTTGCGTTTGCGCCCGCAGAAAGACCGTCGACTATGAAATCTAGGCACGAAATGATTGACGCATGTTGGTCGAAGCTTTCGATATCGATATGTCCATGCGCCGAATAGCCCATTCCTTGCAAACTGAGCGCAGCGATATACAGCAGGCCCGCAATATAGTCAAGTGACAATATTATTGACCTATGAACTTCGAAAAATTTTCGCGCTTGGCGCGGCTGGTGGCTCGCGCAATAGTTCGTCAGTCAAATGTGGCCCTTTGGCTGAAAAGGTTGGCCACCCCTGCTGTACGATTTTTCCCTGCAACTTATCAGCTGCATTGGGTCTAATATTTAGTGCGTCGACTCATTTCGACTAAACGCGCGAAGCGCGAAAAATTTATATAATTCGTGTTCGAATCGGCCAATATGATCGGGAATTGCATATATTTTGCTATCAATTTTTATCCCCTCTCTGCTCACGTAATCAGATTTACCTGTAGAGCTGAGTAAGGTGTGTTGGAAAAATAAGGACCCCTAAATATGAATTGAATATATTCGGGCGGACCCGTTGGTATATTGACTTCGTTACATTATGCTATTTCGTGACCTCCTATATCTGCTATGTCAAAAGATATGGAAAACTAAAAGAAACTAAAACTAAAAGGCACACACGATTTCAAATTGGTATAGCTTTACTGGCAAATAATTTTTCCCTTCGGGATCACATTTGTCTTGTGGGGTTCAGATCGCCAGGACAGGAACATTCGGTGCCAACCATTAAGCCAATTAAACATATATGTATTGTATATCGTATATATATCAACGTTTAGGTCTCCACAAGGGCATTCCTTCTCGGCCAAGGTCTTCTCGCTGCTGATCGTTCTGGCACACTTCTCGGAGTTGCATGTTTCATGGCCTATAACTTCATATGCCTTGGTGCGTTGTGGCGCAGTAATAACCGACGCCGAAGTCTCCATTTCAATAAATTATACGCATTTTCGTGGGGGAAGGGTACCTAATAATCAGATGTTAGGCATCATTAAATCGCGCACCCAGTCCGTGGGGAAGGGGCTTGGGGTGCGGCAGTTACGGTCCTGTTCCCCACTACCCAGTACTTTTGTCATCACAGAGCAGCTATCTGTTGGTCTGACTACACAAGACACACAACCACACCAGTTCGCAAGACAATCGCCTATAACTGCAACATGAAACGTATTGCGAACCGATACCAGTAAAGCTCAAAATTTCGCGAAAGCGTTATTTAACGTCAGCCTAGTCGTGCTGGATGCGTTTGTGACGCCATCATTGGCCATCCAGAGTTAAAAATGAGGTTTTGTGAACAACACACGCAATATAATTTTCGATACATACATTCCAGAGCAGTTAACTGGTAACGGTAATTGCGCATGTGTCTCCGTGAATATGTAGACTGTTCTGCATATAGTTCTGAACAAATGCGTCTATTCCCCACCAGAAACCATCGAATTCCCCTCCAGTGGGGAATTCCCCACCGTTTGGGAACCACTGAGAAGGATTTGTCCTCCTTTTTCAATGAATGTCCATCACTTCCCTCAAATGACCTCTTTTGTGGCATTTTGTCCTCCGGCCACGAAAAGGGCAAATACTGACCTAAACGACAGATGACGGGTAGTTCGGGAGTCGAATCGGAAAAATCAAATTAAATTAGCCATATAAATGTAAAATTATCCCATTTTCTCGTCCTTTGCAGCCTGTCAAAAGTGTCCACCTTTCCTAATCTCAAAATATGGTAACGCTATAGCGTTGCTACTAAAGTTGGGATTGAAAGAAATGCTGTTAAAAGTAACAGTTTGGCTTGAAAAGGCTAAAGAAGGTGTCAAAGTGCTAGTCTAGTAGATTGATTAGGAAGTGTCATTAGTGAAAACCTACTTTAGTACTCCGATAAAGTAGAAGTACTTCGTGACTTTGTGTATAAGGCAACAAAGGACCATGGTGTTTCTGTCATCGACTGGCACATGGTGCACCATATTGTGCAGTCGGCCATAGAGCCAAGTCTATTTTGACAAAGACTGTTCGATATAATTTGTCTGGCACTTGCTATTCGGATCTATTCGAATCGGAAATTTCTGCTTTGGCTTGGATACTCACGTTAGACTTACGGTCATCCGCTCTTTCTCGATGGTACCCCGCTTTTCTGTCGACTCTTACAGAGTTCAAATGGCAGCTCCGACTTCGGTTTTAGGTGTCCCAGACCGAACTCCATGAAGCTGACTCGTTCGTCAACTCTTGCGTGAGCAAGTTGAGAAACCAGAAGTCCTTCACGGGAGCCGAACTACTCGCTGTGATCTCGGAAGTCAACCGTGCCAAACGATCCTCGTCATCCGACTCTGGTATTTATGAACTGCGGTTGTAGCAAATCTCGTCGGCCTACATCTCGGTTTCGTTGTGATTGCGAATTTGAATATGCGTTGCCACTGCGGCAATCTGCTTTGAGGAGTAAAAATCCGCAGGCATCACCATCATCATCGCGGCGTCTTCAAAAACTAGGAAATTGGCCCTCGATCGAATTTGAGTTAGTGAACCCTGCTTTTAATAGTATACACTTGATCGGGGGGTAGCATGCTTTTAAAGTGGATTGTCGGAGTTGCAGGGTGCATTTTCGTGACTAGAACAAAATGACAAATGACATTACCTCTTCCAATAGGTGCAATTCACGACAATATATTCAGCTACCGTTTTACTGGGGTGTTAACAATAATTTCACGCATAAAATGTTTGCCAGCACACTCCAAAACTACTTTATACTTAACAAAAACCAAAATGTAAAAGTAGATAGACTTGCCTGAAAAAACTGAAGTATACCTAGAAATAGTCCAAAATCATTAACATTTGAGTAGGTAGTGCAAGTAGACAAAACTTACTTGAGTACTGCGTAAAAGTAGAAGTACTTCGTTACTCGTCGCATCATAGTCCTGGGTCACGTTATGCGTAACTGTTCCACGCATCTATAGCAAATCGTCCCACTAGCTACGACCACAATTATTCATATCAATGTAATGCTCATGCCAAATGCTATTTCATTTACAGATTTAGAAATTTGCAAGAATCTACTGTCTTCCGACATCGTCAAGTTCTTGTTCAGGCGAAGACGGCCTGTAAATCTGCCCGACGTGATCAGCGTGGATATGGGTATGGGCGTATATTTAAGGAAGTTTTCAAAGAACGCTCTCGGGCAGCGAATGAAGTGTTTTAGCGCTATTTCTTGCAAGCAATAGGGTCTTTCCTTCCTGCTTGGGTAGGTTACTTTGCTGTTGCATCGGTATGTCACGATCGTAGTGCGATTTGTAGACAGTGGTGGTCAAAGAAGTTAGTATTGCCTCTTGTTTCTCAAGTAGAATTAGAAGTAATCCCATAAGTTTCTATTCAATTGCAGGTACAAGTTGCTATTTCCGAGACACGCCAACGCTACTTTAGGTAAAAGTAGTTAATGAATGGTTTGAAATGTACTCTAGTAATTAGTTTTTAAAGAGTATATTTGGTCCAAGTTGTCGCATACGTTTATTCGTGAATTGGAGGTGCGCTACACTTTTGAAACTGCAAGACGCATCTTCGCGACAACGCAAAATTACTGATAATACTACTAACAGAGGAATTTTTGAAAATATATTCTGCTACAATGATACAGGATCTATCTCGCTAGGTTGATGTGATAATTTCACTCGCAAAAGTGATACAAGCAAATCCCGAGGTCGAATCTGGATTTCCCACCCAAGTGTTGAAGCGGTGCTCCTCCTCGCCGTCTGATCCCCGTAAGCCAGGGGTTCTCAACCTTTTTGTTATCGAGGACCCCTTTTGCACCGTCACGGACCCCCGCTGAACCCCCCCCCAACTTTTAGTACAAATTTAGCTCAATTATCGTGCAACCGTCATCTGTCTTATGCAAATATTAACTGTAGGGTAGTGATAAACAGCAATAAAATGATTTTTCTTGAAAATAACATCATACTATTCATGTAGAAATTGAGAAAACTTTTATTATTTCAAAACAAATTCTGTAATAATAACGCGTAACGCTTCCGACGACACCTTCGCGTATAATCGCAAGTCGCAACATATATGGCACCAAAACCGATTTTGATGAACATAAAACGTCCAGCCTAGTCATTTCTATATAGCAGCTCATCTTGAAGCTATTCTGGAATAACAGTTATGTATGTCACCGAAGAATATTGTTTTTGCATACAAATTTTTCCAAAGTCAAACATAACATCTCTAAACAGCATTATGCTTAGGCTGCAGTGGTTCCCAACCTTTTTACACCCACGTACCATTTTGAGGTTTTATGCAGTGCTCGCGTACCACCTAGATAAGTTACGCGTGTTTCCACCATTTATGACGTCATTTTCACGTATTTGACCTATGCGAGGTGTATTAACAAATTCTATTAAACCATAGGCCAGGGATGTCAAACATACGACCCGCCGGACTATTTTATCCGGCCCGCATAGCAATTCTGAGTACATTGAAAAAAGATTATATTATTAGGGATGGTGTGAACGTGAGGTTCACGTTCGCGTTCTGTGTGCGAACCTCGGAAATTTAGAGGTTCACGTTCACAAACNAACCTTGGTAGGTTCTGCACTGTGAACCTTTTNNATATATTACAATTTTCACTTCATTATTACATCTTTGTAGNAGATTTATTGCATTTTAACCTCGGGCCNCTCTACGCATGGCGTNAACAGCATCAAAAAAATCAACACCAAGCGAGCATGCACCTTGACAATCTNAAAAATTTCATTTGCTCTGTTACAAAAGTTTGCTCTAAATATCCCGCTTTACGTCTGTGAATATTTAATGACTCTCTGCTGTAAGCTTGCCTCACAATCACACAACATCAAGAGCGAAATATACTATACANGTATAGTCAGCGAATGATGCTAATTCAACCAATCAATGAAATTGATATGGTNNTCTGGTGTAAAAATNTAGCAGGCGTAGGGGGTCAATCTNGACATTGTTTATTGTATCATAAAAACCANNTCCGTGCGGTCGGGGTGTTGGCTACTGCTGAATAACTTTTTAANGGGATAATATCGGTAGCAAGTATAAAAACCNGTTTTACACTCTGCTGAATATCAACGTAACCATACTCAGACGCCGAATACATTGTCCAGTCTGGCCTGGACCGTTAAGGCGTAACCTTATATTANCTTGCAAGTCCCCGTCGAAATTATTGGCGAAGCAGCGGAAGATATCGACTTNATGGNAATATTATATCATTTGATTANCCCAGTTGATACATTTGGCGNCGTTNAAAACGTCACTATGTACTTCAGCATTGTGGCATTGTGTGNCCCGAGTCGTCGCTAGGTATCGTGTACATTTAAATAGGCTATCACATCACTGAAATGTAGGGTTGGAATTAGCAATATGACGTCACGTGACGTCATGAGGTTCACGTTCGTGTTCACACAGAACCTTTCAAAAAGGTTCGCGTTCACACGAACCTGAACCTTTGGGAGGTTCACACCATCCCTATATATTATCCATTACATCCACAGTAATAAACCAAATTACAACGTCCGCGTTGACAGTTAAATATCTTGTATTCATCACAACGCATACGCAGGGCTAACGCCAGATTATGACTAACGCAGTGGTCACCAACCTTTTTTCCATTGACGACGTCATTTCGACTACTCGTGTAGCCTACGACCGCATTAAGAAAGTGCTCATAGTCGCGCGAAGCGCGAAAAAAATTCAGATTCACCAATGAATTTCGTCATTGATATTAGTAGTTTTACATATTACCATAAAACATTTATCCTTTCTCATCCCGTGTGATCAGATTCACTAGTATAGAGTTGATGTAGAGGTGTTTTCATAAATTTAAAGCAAGTTATAAATTCTGATGCATCTTCGGGTGGGCCAATTGGTATTAGTCACTTTGTAGCATGCTGTTATTTCTTGACCTCCCATCAGGATTGTTAGTATAGTGAGGAGCACACGATTCCGAGCTGATATTTCCATGTGAGGCACATCATTTTCACTGATGTTCGCATCTGTATTGTGAGGCTCTGATTGCAAAGAGTGCTACTATATTAAAATCGAAAAAGTAGTTGAATTGAATCGCGCGCAGCGCGAAGAAAATTTCAAGATTAATTAAAATCTTTCAAGTAATCGGGAGTCAATTTGTAAATTCAAATTGCATGGCGACGGCCACAAACACATACTAATTGAATTGCGTGTCTACGGCTGCGCAAATTCCCTCTTACGGTCGCAGGTGGGCCACCCCTGGACTAAAGCAAAGGGAACACTGAAATATGTCTACTTGTATCACCGCGAGCGATTTCATGACTTCGATCCGGCCCGCAATGCAATTTGAGTTTGACACCCCTGAACTAGGCATTATTAGCCAGGGTTGATGGGATGCATGGAATTGTTTTTTTCACCACCAGTCACAAGAAGAACAACATAATAAAATAAAAACACACTACAAAAATCAATTTATTTAATGCGATGGCTGCATTTGTTTATTTTCCACTAGCTTGTCATCAGGGATGAAAATCCTTGCTCGCATTCCCACGTATAAGGGAAAATTAGCTGCTGGGGAATAGCGTGAGACGACGGCTTGAAAAAACTCAAAATCAAAATCACCTGAACTTACTCCCTCGGCTGAAAAAAACAGAATCTACTCGCGTACCACCTGGAAGACCTTCGCGTACCACTAGTGGTACGCGTACCACAGGTTGAGAACCACTGCGGCTAGTGACAATTAACATGAGTTTGCACAGCACAGTAGAATACTTCATGTCAGGTGGCCATTCTGTTTATGTGGGTCCCGAAGTTTTAACAGTTATGGAGGGAAATTGCTTTGGGATTTCTCTAATAAAAAAATACAAATTAGGTTATCAACCATTTTGCAAATTTGGAGGTTCGCGGACCCCCTGAAAATGCTGCGCGGTTGAGAACCACTGCATTGCGTAAGCGGTGTCTCTAAAACCTTAGAAGTGGGCCTTGTTACAAGTAGACAGATACGGAATCATAATAAAGATTATCGGCGTGGCGTAAATGATCATTGATGATAGTAGTCAAAACACCATGATTATAAAAACAACCGAGAGATTACTTTCTACTTTACAAAAGCCAAAGTGAAAAAACTAAGTAATTTTGCGTCATCAAGTGTTAAGTAGAAGCGGCGAGATAGTGCAGTGGTATAATCCGCGGCTGCAACACCAATGGGGTGCGGGTTCGAGTCCGACCGAGGTCGACTTCCAAATTCCGATACCTAAGTGTTGGAGGTTTACCTAGGCTCCTCCTCGCCACCTCATCCGCGTCAGCGGTGTCTTACAAAAGCCTAGAGGTGGCCGTGCTATAAGTCGGCAGTTACGGAAAATAAGAAGAATATCGGCCTGGTGTGAATGACCATAGTATAGTCGAAAACGCCATAAATACCCCAAAACAAACAAACAAGTAGAAGCGGAAGTATCCTGAAAACATAACTGCTTGAGTAATGAATACCAAGTATAGGCAAAATCCATTTTATATACTCCGAGAAAGTAGAAGTACTTCGTTACTGACTACACTGTTTCTTATAACTGCATTCTTTTAGAATTGTCGGTTCTCATACCTTCTAGCATTATATTTTGGACGATACAACGCTGTTGGTCCGATATTTGGGCTCTGGGAAGCTCTAACTCGCATGCGTATTTATTAAGCAAGGCAACGTAGTTCAATATACTAACCACTTCTATTTTAGATAACGTAACTGGCAAGGCACGGTCCGATTCGATCAACACAGGCAGCTCGTTGGAAAGCTCAGTACACACCGACGACACTGATTCTTGCGAATCCAACGCGTCTGAGCTGGAAAGGATATTCCGTCCCGATAATCGGACAGTGTATCGTTTCACCGATAAAGCTCGGATGTTCCCAGTGATATGGTTGCAGGTGGGCTTTTTAATGTAAATCATTGATAACATCAAAGAAGTTCGGCGTTGATACTCGGTAGAAGTAGTCAAAGGTGCTGATACTCAGGTGTAGAAAGAATGGCGTTAATTCCGACTCATTTACGAGTGGACGTATAGCTATTTCCAAGACATATCAAAACTATAGTAGGTAGGTAAGTAGGTGAAAAAGGAAAGTTTGATAAGTACACAAGTATCCATGAGTAATTTCGAAATTGTATAGATTGCATCTGCGCGACTAACGCAAATTGACAAATGACACTGACAGCGCACATATGGGCAATTTCCTATACATGCGTATGCATGAGGTTTATGCATGTGGTCAGGACCGTAGCTGCCGCACCCCAAGCCCCCCAATTGGGGGGCGAGCTCGAAAGGGAACCAAAATTATTTCGCGAATTAACATAAATTATAGAAAATGTCTTTGGAAATTCATGCAGCTTTTTACAAAAGGGACAACGCGTCGATCGCCATCTACTGAGGAATATATTTAGGTAGCCTATCTGTAGCCAAGTTGAATACTTTACATATCCATAGACATTATTGGGATCAGTGACACACAGAATCCCGTAAACCATTAACTACTCGCGTTAGGTATTGTGACCAATTAAAATATCACTAACTTACTATCCTGCTTCCAGGATAATCCACAAAACCACTGCCGTCGCACCGGCGTGATTCGGGTTCTTCGCTACAAGAGCCATTCCGACAACGTGGCGCGGGACTTTTTGTGGAAAAATAAACGTCGTCCGAGATCTTGGCTACCTTGCTTGAAATGACTCCGCTGGCTGCGTCGAATTTTCTCCCTGCATTCTGCTCATTGTGTATATTTCCTGTTTACTCGTTCTTTCGCTCACCATACGTATACAATGCATTGATAGTCTGCCGGTGTTATATTTTGCAATCGATGTCAGAATAAATGTTGGTTTTCGATGCTACTCGTGTGCATTATCTAATTTTATGTATTGATTGCGCATGACGACTGAGGACGAAGTCGGCATGAAAATTCCAGGCGAGGCGGAGCAGCGAAGATAGTATGGCGATGTCCATTCTTGGCGACCACATCACGCATCTGGTTATGTACTAGCGCAAATTATACGACTTTTTGTAGTACTGAAATCGGGTTTACCTGCTTGCGGACTTGCAGACTACTTCCAGCGTTACCTTACGGGTTAAGCCAGGCTAATTATTAGTTACTTTGAATGTTTTGAAGCAGATTTTAAAGAGAAACTGCCCAACAAGGCGAAATATCGCGGTATCTGAATAGGTTCGAAAATCACACGTTTAGAATCATCATTCATTTGTAGTTCGTTTGCGTTGGTCTAACTCGTTGGTTGTTATCCAGGGTTCGCCGGAGGTCGAGACAGACACCCAAATCATACCATTCGTGATAATATACTCCGTCTTGGTCATCATTTGCTGTGACAGAATTAGGCGCGACTGTGAAAAGGATATGATGGCGGTACTTTCCAGGGCGAAGCCTCTATTCTTTCAACTGGTCTGTGAACGGGAACAGCAGAAGTCATTATAAGTCATTATAAGTCGTTATAATCATTTCGTTTTAATGTCTTCTCCTTTTATCACTGTTGTTGGAACACAGAGTAAATTTCCTGCAACAGTATTATCAAGCGATATGTATTAAATGTGTAGTAAGACGTATAATGTAGTTCATGTCGATATCTATTTCAATCAATCAATCAATCAGGTTTATTAATATTTTCATCGTTTCAAAACATCACAAGACTGCGATACAATGAAAGATAAGAAGGTGTCGAAACAACTTGGAGTAGCCATTAAGATCAGACACCCACCTTAGCCTAGGCCAGTGGTTCTTATACTTTTTAGACCGCGACCTAAATCTGACTTTTAGTGGTATCTCGCGACCCAAGCAACACACACCAAAATGAATGCATTTTGGTGCCGACCAATTATATCAATAACGAAGGGTTTGGCCACCCAGCGACGGCCAATTATCGCCACCGAACTTTTTGGCACCGCACTTTGCCCAGCCGTATGTTGGCCCAACGTCATATATTCATGCGTGGGCGGGTTTTGGCCTCATAAACCGGCAACCGCTCGTTGTACAACTCTACAGTCTACACTAGAGCGTCCCAGGTCTCCGACGGTGTTTTCCAGAGAAACCAATGTTGAAAAAATCTTATCATGAATTCAAACCAATTTGTTTAATACAAAGGTCGGCACATTTTCATGATCAAGTCATGTTGTGGTGGCGACTTCTCCGCGTGTCTCGCTTATTGGCCGCGGTACCAAACTCAGTGACCTCTGATATGCTCAAACCAACTACAGTAAATCGCGCGAAAAGCGAAGATATTTTTGTTGTTGCAATGACCTCAAATAATATTACATACATATTAAAAGACCGCTCTGGCACCTTCGCGACCCAAAATTATACCCTTCGCGACCTATGTTTGGGTCGCGACCCATACTTTAAGAACCACTGGCCTAGGCGCAGTAAATAAGAGGCATGCACACTGAATGAAAAGTAATGCAGAGAATATAA
>ATSW01004433.1:0-14818 GCA_000444245.1 Botryllus schlosseri
ATGCGACTAAGTGATTAATAAAAACTGGAAGATGCATCATCATTAATATTGTGCCCAATATTTTCGAAGACACCCTCCATCAGCTCTACGGGTTAATCACGTGAGCTGAGAATGAATAAACTTTTGACAATAATATGTGAGACTACCAACATTTTCGATGAAATCCATTCAAGGGGCGACTACGCACATAATTCTAGTATCTTTTCTTGACATTTATACTCGCGATTTTGGTACATAAATTATATATTGTAAGCCTGCTGGGATGTTTTGCTTCTACAATAAGAGAATTTACGCAAGGCATATCTCAAGAAATAAGTGAAGGCACATAAAACCACAAGGGCTCTCCACGGTGTTAAGTTCCCAGCATCAAATTTCATATGAGTATTTGTCGTCCATGGGCCATGGCGACTTCCCGCTGGAATCCGAACGTATTGTATATGTAATCAAAATGCGGCTCTCTGCGTTATCGGTGTATTATATGGTCAGGGGTGTACGAGTTTTGAGAAAATATTAAAAGGGTGTACCACGACGAAAAAGGTTGAAGAGCACTGGGTTAGATGACTTGAGTAGCATCTTTCAAACCGTTAATAATCTCGGTCTTCCAGTCGCCATCTTCCAATAGATCAATTTTACCATCTACGTAAGATTTCAAATCCGTCATGGACATCTCGACCGATTTCACGTACACTTCAATTTCTTCGACTGAGTTGGAAGTCGTGTACTTGAGTTCGAGTGCCTGCAATAGTTCCAGAAGATCTTTATTCATTCGCTTAAATCGCTTACCAATGACTCTGGGCAAATTGGAGTCCCCGCTAGAATTAGATTTCTCTGCCTCCTTGCGTACGTCGGTGAAGAATTGAGTTAAATTGTGTCCCTCTTCTTTCGCCTCCTGGCGCATCGCTTTAATCTGAAGAAGGAATCTTTTCTCGGCGGCTTCTTGATATTGTTTCATCAGTGTAAACATCATCATAAGGTCGTTGGGCTTCTCGGTCTGAAGTGAAAATGGATCCGGCGAAGCCGCGGATTGATCTAACACCGGTGAATCGGGCGGTTGCGTTCTAGATGTCTCCAAATTATCGGGCTTACACTCACGAGCTTTCTTCAGTCTTTCTGATAAAACGGCCTTGTTCCCCGTGGTTGGCAATTCGAGAGCAGCAAGTTCTACACGCATCTCTTCAACGGTCATCTTGCCGACGGTCTTGAACGAAGGAGCTAATCGAACTTTCTCGTCGGTCGGAGAGTGTTGCAGCGGCATTCTGATACTAATCGTTTGTCTTCAAAGATCAGGGCAGTTAATAGTGATTGCTGAATTGGTGCAATCGAAGGTACTCTGACGATGAAACGAACCAAATCTCCGTTGAATAGTACGGAGAGGATTACTTTGTCTTGCTTGTAATATGAAGCAAACGTTAATTGCAGACGTTGTAAATTGTTTCTGCGCGGCACACGAAATGAGCGTGTGGCGACTAAGGCACAGAAGCCTGTCTAATCTCGACGGTAGAATGTAAGGCTGGTGTAAATCAAACAACCTTTTAATCCAAATTAACGCTTAGTAGAACGTAAGCAGTAGGGATGGTGTGAACCTCTGAAAGGTTCAGGTTCGTGTGAACGTGAACCTTTTTGAAAGGTTCTGTATGAACGCGAACGTGAACCTCATGACGTCACGTGACGTCATATTGCAAATTCCAACCCTACATTTCAGTGAAGTGATAGCCTATATTAATGTATAGATTGTGCACGATGCCTAGCGACGACTCGGGCCACATAATGTCACAATACTGAAGTATTTATTGACGTTTTGAACCTCGTCAAATGTATCAACTGCGGCAATCAAATAATATGATGATCCCATGACATCAATATTTTCCGTCGCTTTGCCAACAATTTCGACGACGACTTGCAAGGAATATTAAGCGTACGCCTCAACGGTCTGGGCCAGACCAAACAATGTATTCGGCGTCTGAGTATTGCTACGTTGATACTGAGCAGAGTGTAAAACGGATTTCTATATACTTGGTACCGATATTACCCCATTAACTATAGTTATACAGCTGTAGCCAACACCCCAATCGTACGGGTTTAGTTTCTATGATACAATATACATATGAAGTCAAGATTGACCTCGTACGCCTACTAGATTTTTTATATCAGACAACGATATCAATTTCATTGATTGCTTGAACTCCATGCTCGTTTAGTGTTGATTTTTTTACGCTGCCAGCGCCATGCATAGAGTGCCCCACATTTGAAATGCAATAGATTTTATACAAAGATGTTATAATGAAGTGGAAAATTGTAATATATGAAAAGGTTCACAGTGCAGAACCTACCAAGGTTCGTTTGTGAACGTGAACCTCTAAATTACGGAGGTTCACACACAGAACGCGAACGTGAACCTCACGTTCACACCATCCCTAGTAAGCAGCACAAATGGCAGCACGCAGTACGCAGAAATATAAGGAACAAAGTAGGTACAAAGTAGGTACGCAGTAGGATTTACAACGATGCTTTATCTAAAGAATCTTCCAACCGTCTGTTCAGCAAAGTAACCAACGAAAACGAGTCTAGCAATTGAATATATAGGAAGAGAAAACGAGACTGATAATGATGATGATGATTAAACACGAGACAATTAAATTAAATACACCAAGATCTCACGAGACACTGCAAAGCCGTACGCGCGCGCTAACAATTGCTATACGTTGATATTGAGCAGAGTGTAAAACGGGTTGCTATACCTGCTACCGAAATTATGACAGTAACAAGTTATACAGCAGTAGCCAATACCCGAATCGCACGGATATGATATGATATGGTTTTTATGATACAATAAACATATGAAATCAAGATTGACCCCGAACGCCTGCTAGATTTTTTACATCAGACATCGATAACAATTTCATTGATTGGTTGAATGAGCATCATTCGCTGACTATGACTACCTAGGTACCGACATGTAGTGTATGTCACTCTTGATGTTGTGTGATTGCGGGTCAAGCTCACAGCCGGGAGTCACTAAATATTCACAAACGGAAAGCTGGATATTTCGAGGAAACTTTTGTAACAAAGCAAGTAAAATTTGTGAGATGGTCAAGGGGCATGCTGGTTTAGTGTTGATGTTTTTTATGCTGCCAACGCCATGCATAGAGTTGCCCGCCGTTGAAATGCAATAAATTTCAACCAAAGATGTTATAATGAAGTGAAATTGTAATATATGAGAAAGGTTCACAGTGCAGAACCTATCAAGGTTCGCTTGTGAACGTGAACATCTAAATTTCTGAGGTTCACACACAGAACGCGAACGTGAACCTCACGTTCACACCATCCCTAAATACTAATAAGCTTTTCAAATGAACTCTCACTGTTTTCGCATCAGCGGAGAAAACATCAACACATTCTATCTGACTTTGGTTCGTCGGGGAATGCTTCGCGAAATAGACGCTCTATTCAGCATGAGCAAAGTCATCAAGAGTGCGGATTTCAATGAATTTGACAAAAACTTTGTTGCCGAGGACTGTAAATCAGCGTTACGCATCGCAATCGATATGATGGACGAGTCCATGATGAGGAAATTGTTAGAACATGCAGTAAGTGTATAATCAGGGTCCAGGGATATAATACTTGAACTTTGAACTGTGAACTGTGTAGTGTAGTGACTCTCATTGTGAGGTTAAACATAAATTTAAATGGGACAGGGCGGGTTTACCAATGACTGTGTAAAGGGTCTCTAATTTCAATGAATTTTAGTTTATTTATTACTTCGTAATCGAAATCACTCTTATATGCCACCTGTGACGTAGGCTAAGTCCACTATTTCTCACTACGTCGTCTCCGATGCTTTGCTGAGATGCAAAGTCAACAAGCATTAGTCTCCAAAGACTCATAGTGATACGATGAAGTGAATTCAAGACCCTTGGTTGTTTCGTGCAGGTTGACCTTGGACTGAGTATCTTTCATGTCATTGAAGCCGACTTTATGGAAGGCCTGAAGCTTATTCTTGCTTACGATGGATGCACGAATCTCAAGATCGAAACGGAAAATTACCATTTCCAAATCGGTATGACACCGATGCTTATGGCTGCTCACAGAAATAACTACAGGATGCTGTCGATACTTCACGAATATGGTCATCGGTTAACGGCAAGTAATTCTAATGTCATCGAATTCTGCAAGTAAATATGTTCTGGTCGCTTTGCAGGAGGTAAAAGATTGGAGCGATGGCATACAAGTAGCATGGGAATCCGCTAATGAAAGGAGAATGATTTTTCTTGCCCGTGCCCAGCCGGCATATATCACGTTAACATCGGAGGTAAGATAACTCCTGCTGTCTTAAATGTCCTTATAAGATCGAGATATTCAGTCAATATGATCACGCCTGTGTCGCAAAAACTGCGCGAGAATAATTCTAGCTTTCGTGTATTTTCAATTACGCATATAGGTGAATCGCATGAACCCCATGAAGTATTGTCTCAAGGAAGTAAAAAAATTGCGTCAATTCGCTAAGGAAGAACACGAATTCAGCGATTTCTATAAAGAATTGCGATGTAAATACGAAGATTACATGTGCTCTCTTCTGGATTTTGTGAGTACTTAAATTCATTTTAATACATCATCGATATTTACAATG
This sequence comes from Botryllus schlosseri, assembly GCA_000444245.1. Classification (NCBI taxonomy): domain Eukaryota; kingdom Metazoa; phylum Chordata; class Ascidiacea; order Stolidobranchia; family Styelidae; genus Botryllus; species Botryllus schlosseri. The sequence goes on from ATSW01004433.1 coordinate 4,628, forward strand.
TAGCCTAATAATATTAAAGGTGTGCTCGTCTGACGAGTTGTCTGATTTATTTCAATTCGAAAGACCAGCGCCGGCAGTAAAGAAGAAAGACCAAATAGTGACTTTCATCGACGGCGCCAAGCAGGAGAGATGGAAGTATTTGAGCAGTTTTGAACTATTGGAACGAGCTGGTCAGGAACAGTTGATACGATTTGTCACTCATCAACAGTCTCAGGTGCGCGACTCTTTACGGAATTCGTGATTCCTATCGTCAACGTAAAACCACCATTCCAGCTCGCTCTATCGCACATGCGTTATCGCTCACTGCCATTATTACGGAATAATCTCTTTGCGTACGGCATTGGACTGCTGTTTCCGATTCTATCAATCTTTTACATATCCATCCCCAACAGCCCGCTCGGAGGTTCGTATGATACTATTGAATAAATAATTTGATTTTGATAGCTGTTTCTTTACAGAACTACTTACGCTACCGGTGGTTTCATTCTATTGCCACATGATGTCTGATATTGTGTTTGCGCTTCTTCTGCTATTAAAAATTCTCGTGCGAGAGGTAGAATTCGATAAACTAGGTGAGCATTACAGAATAGGGCCTATGTGTCAATACTGGCCCCTTTGAATAGTGGATATTCACGCAAATTTGTAAAGGTTGAGAAACTGCCGATGTTCCGGTGACGTCACAGTCGTGTTGTGACCCCTCAATCTCGCACCCATGTCTTTTACATACACGCGCCTCGTACTGCTTACCCGCAATATTTTTAGGACAACCAGTCACTACATTGGAATGGTTTATATTCTTATGGATTATGGGCAAATGGGTTCAGGAATTTCAGGAATGCCTGAGCAGAGGCTTCAAAGCCTACCTTCGCGACATCTGGAACTATACTGACTTAATTTTGCTTACACTCTTCTCTGCAAGCATGGTGATAAGGTTAATGCCGGATATGGTACATTTGTAACCCGACGACAGTTACTCTTACAATTTCACAATATGCCAGGTTATGTGATGCCGTGATGCAATCTGACACTGAACACATCAAAAGGTACCAGTGGGGACCGTTTGAGCCAAGGTTGATAGGAGAAGGAATGCAGGCTGTTGGATACGTGTTCCTGTTTCTGCGATTGCTTGGATTGATGAGAGCCGATCGCTACCTGGGTGAGATTAATCATATGTATACGCTATTTCTTATCATAAATGCGTGTGAAAGAGGGTGCTTGTGAAATCTACTTTTCTTAGCTACTTACTTGAGTAGTTTTCAGACTTCTGTTTTCTACTTCCACTTGGAGTAGTTTTGACATGTCTTGGAAATTGATACTGGACTTGAGTATCTCGTGTAAATACGCGAACGGTCTTTCCCTCTTGCGGAAAATTATATGTTCATTATTTCTTCTAGGTCCGTTACAAATATCCCTCGGTAAAATGTTGGCCGATATCGTCCGATTTCTCTGCCTGTTCGCTCTTGTACTGGGCGCCTTCGCTTTCGGGCTGAGTGATCTTTATTGGTACTACGGAACCGCAGAAGGATCCAGATTTATATGCGGAAGTTACGGGAATCAAAGTAAGCATCAGCGCCATATGTAGGTTTCAAATCGAACAACATTTTTCAAATGTTGCGTGTCCCTAACGAAAGGGGTGTCTCGATATCGATTGCGTCATAATTATCGTAAAGCGCAATGTGCTGTCTTTCCAAGGTCATAATGCTACGGACAGCTGCAGTACGAAGGCGGTGGCTTTCACGTCCATCGTTAATTCAATGGGTGACCTTTTCTGGGCTCTTTTTGGCTTATTTGACTTGGACAAAATGTCTCTCAATGGGAAACACGCATACACGGAATACGTCGGTAAGATATCGCTATTTTAACGTGTAAAATACTTCGCAGAGGCGGTCACAACATCCAACATTGCTACTCAAGTAGAAGTAGAAGTTATGTCGTGAATTTCTACTCAATTCCAAGTAAGTGAATTTAAAAAGTAGATTTTGTCGAGGTGTCGTAAACCGGAGCGGCTAATCCTTCAAAAGTTCAAGACGCACTCACTCGACAACGCATAATTACTGATGAAACAGCAAATACCAAAATTTTCGAAAATATTTTTTATTAGCACGATAAAGGGGTTATTTCGCCTGGTTGTTAAGGTGATGTAAATCACAAAAGGGATTCAAACCATTCCCAAAATCTCTATTTATACCGTACAAATGTGTGAGTACTTCGTTACTTTACTGGTCGTCTTCGATATATCGCGGCAGTCTTAAATTCACGACTCTCAAAATGTTAACTCATTGGTAACCAGAGGTGGTCAAAGTAGTGATCGTTGGTACTAAAGAAAACGTAACGCCGTAAATATCCACTCAAGTACAAATAAAAGTAGAGATATTCAAGTGAGAGTAAGTAGACTAGGCCTAGGTTTGCCTAAAAATGAAAAATGTGGAAGAAGAAATAGTCAAAATTCTTAAAACAAGCTGATTTGTCAAATATGCGTGATTGCTTTTCGTGTATGAGTTACAGCAGTGTCTCTCAAACTTTTTCCCATCGCGTACCATTAACTTATTTGTCACTACACGGCGTACTATACCTGAATTACTTATGTTACTTCAATGTACCGGTGTTTATTGGTTAGTCCTGTCAGTTCTTTACCGCACCACCAATGAATAGCAAGAATGCGCCATTTAATGAGATAATTGCAACCGTTTCTTATGCAGAAGCTCGCCAATCTGAGGCATGTCATTACTCGCAGCACTCTTTGCGTACCACCTAAAAAGCTCTCGATTACCACTAGTGGTACGCGTACTACAGTTTGAGAACCACCCGGTTACACCATCGCATGTTCCTGTATAGCACATCACTACGACCAGAGTTTGTGAAAGTATTTATCGTTGGCACTAAAGTACAAGGAGAAGTAGAGATTTCCAAGTTTCAGGTCAAGTTTAGCCTAAATTGACTGAACACTATATCAAGTAGAGGTGGAAGCGTTAAAATCATAACCACTTGAGAAAGCATTGCGAGTAGGCGAAACCAATACTTGGAGTTAGGGTTGCATTTAAAAATAAAAATAAATTAAAAACAAACATGTTCAAAACAAGGCCCTTGTTCAAAACTTGTTTTTATTGTTTTTTTCTTCTAATTCATGACGTCACGAATATTCAATTGTGACGTCATAGTGGACTGACATTGGCAATTGAAATAATGGATAAATATAGCTCTTTTGACGAAAGATCTCCCAACTATAGCTGTTGAACCGAATATTTTGAAGGTTGCAAACCATCCCATATCGTATACGTCGGCTATATCAGGTGGTAATTGTTCGGAGGCTCAGACAACATGATTTTTGGAAAGTATTTTCACAATTATGGCATGATTTTTACAACTTGAAAAACACATTTTTGAAGCCTTTGTTTAAAGCGCTGTTTAAAACATGTTTTAAGCACAGTGTTATAAACAACCATTTGTTTTAAATGCAACCCTACTTATAGTATTTCGAAAAAAAAGAATTACTTCATTGATGACCACCTCTGTTGGTAACAGGCAGAACGCTCGTCGCTACTTATCATGTGGTGGCTATCATCGTTATGTTAAACATGCTGATCGCGATGATGAGCAAGACGTACGAAGACACGAGCGAGGACGAAGAAATCGCATGGAAATTCCACAGGACTTCTGTTTGGATTCGATTCATTCGGCGCGAGGTCGTACGACCGCCTCCCATGAATCTCTTCCCCAATCCCTGGAGGATAAAAGAAAATCTGTGTCGGTTCCGGGACTTCTGCATGCAATACTGTCATCGTGGCGGGGACCTCACAAGCAAGGCCTATAACAACATGGGCAGGCGAATAACGCGAAGTCAAAATAAGGCAACGCTCCCTTATCGCAAAAAGTCGAAGGACGGTCAACAGGAGCATATTATCGATGCGGTGGATTCGTCGAGACCGAATGAGGTAGCGGTATCCACGCCTGAACGGGGCAGTGGATCCAGAAATCTGCAAGCGGTCAGAGAGCAGCAGAATAATAACCAGCGATTTAACCCGGGTGTGGTGTCCGGCGTGAAAGCTGCCATCAGGGTAAATTTTCGACAGAAACATTCGAAAGCTGTTTTGAATAGACTTCTGTTCCGTTATAAGATCAAATATTTAACTAAGAAATGAATATCATCATGTTTGAATGCATTTTATTGTTCCAAAGAAACGGTGTCGCTGTCAGGTTGAAGCCCCGTGACGTACAGTCTGATTTCACTAGACCATCGTTACGACAAAATCATCTCGTGGTGTGCGACTCTCGCGTCTGGCGAAATGGTCGCTACAGATACGCAGCTGGAAATAGGAATACATACAGTATTGTGCAACCAGCGAGTACTATACTGGTGCTGTGGACACTGGCATGCGAGATGTCCCTCGCACTTGAATGACTTTGTTGTCATTGTCGATGCGTCTGCTGTAGTAGTGATTTTATGCAAAAAAAACGTTTAGGTCTGCGTTGATTTTGGCGGTGTTGCATTCTGAGATGTAGGAAATCTTGATGCAATCATCTATGTAGATAGTCAGCGAATCATCCTTCTCATTCCACCAATCAATGAAGTCGATACGAAGAATACATCGCTGTCTAATCTAAAAATCTAACAGGCGTATTTGATCGATCATTATTTGATATGTTTATTGTATCATAAAAATCAAATCCGTGCGATCGGGGTTTTGGCTACTGTATAACGTGTTGATGGAGTAATATCGGAAGCAAGTATACAATCCCATTATACACTTAGCTCAATATCAATATATCAATAGTCATACGTGTCAGAAATTGTCCGGTCTGGCACAGATCGTTAAGGCGTAAGCTTGTATTCCCTTGCAAGACCTCGTCGAAATTGTTGGCAAAGCGACGGAAGATATTGATTTTAAGGAATTTATATCAGTTGATTGTTCCAGATGATACATTTGGTGACTTTTAAAAACGGCAGCATGTACTTTAGCATTGTGGCATAATGTGGCTTCAGTCGTCGCTGTACAATTGTACATTAATATATCACTTCACTGAAATATGCAAGGTCAGAATTTGCAATTTGGCGTCACGTAACGTCATAGGTACACGATCACGTTCACACAGAACTTTTCAAAAAGATTCGCGTTCACACGAACCTGGACCAATCTGAGGTTCATATGATCCCTACTATGAATACATTGCGCCGCACGAAAACACCTGACTACAGCTCTCAGCTATACCTGGCCATCCACAAAATCAGGGCCGATCGTCAGCGTAATTGCCGAAAACTGTAGTCTTGGGCCTCACAAAGCGATGAACCAAACTTCTAGCTAGGAGGCATGACCCCAAGAACCTACAGTTGGTTGGTTGTTTTCACCAGGACTTGCGGACACATTCAATCTACTGAGTATATGCAGATAGTTTTCTATAGGCAATTCATGACTGAATCGGTCAATACATTTGTTGATTACATAGATATTGCAGTAAATTTGTATAGGCCTACTATCAAAACCAGTGGTTCCCAAACTTTTTCGGTGTGAGGGCCAAATTTAGAATTTCAGAGTACGGTCGGGGCCGCACGAATACTACTGCTATGAAACGGACCCAAACAGTCATCGTGGCTATTTCGGAGTAGTTTTATTGCCCTGACGAGATTTCAAAACTGTACACTGTTTACCGCTACATATCTGCTGCATTGGGTGTCCGTTTAGTGAATCAGGTTTTTTGGCCTAAACGCGCGAAGCGCGAGAAGTTTCTTTAGTTTCATGACTGAATCGGTCAATATGATCGGAAATTGCATGTATTGCTATCAATTTTCATCCTGTCTCTGTTCACGTAAACTGATTTACCGGTAGGGCTGAGTAAGGTGTGTTCGAAAAGGTATAGGCCCCCTCAATAGTAATCAAACATCTCCGGGGGTATACCCGTTGGCACGAACGTGACAGCACTTCGTCAGGACACCAGGCTCCCATAGGGTGATAAACTGACATCGTATCACGTTGTTCGCTTTTGCCACGAAATTAAAGTTGTACTTTTTAGTGAGACAGCGCGACGCGCGAATATTTCGATAATTCACGATAAAATCGGTGAATAAGATCGGGAATTGCATCGTTGTCCTCTTTGCCCACGTAATCAGATTTACCGGTAGAGCTGAGTGAGAAGTGTCTTTGAAACTGCAGACCCCGTAAAATTAATCATCTTCGGGCGGGCGGACCCCTAGGCATGACTTCTTTACATGACGTTATTTTGTGACCTCCTGTCTGCTATATCAAAAAATGTAGAATTGCCCAAACCTACTAAACTGAAAGATCACACGATTTTACATTGTTATTTATTCATTGTCATATAATTTTCTTTCCTACGGGATGCTATTAGTCTTGTGAGGTTCAGATAGCCAAGACAAGAACATTCGGCGCCAGTCATTTAGGTGCCTATATGGACAATTAAACCTATATGTATTTTGTATTTATAACGAATTTTTTGGTATTTCGAAGCTTTTTTCTCAGCATAAAAGCAGTCCTTTACGGCCAAGACTTTCTCGCTGCCGATCGTTCTGACACACTTCTTGGAGTCACATGTTACATGGCCTAAAACGTTATATGTCTTGGTGCGTTGTGGTGCGGTCATTGCCAACGCTGATATGCCCATTTCTATAAATCTTGCGTATTTTTTCTTGGGGAAAGGTACCCAATAATCAAAATATGTAGCGAATTGAAATCGCGCCTAGCGCGAAAATTTTTTGAAAAAGTTGCATAAATTTTCAAAAAATACTCTTTAATTTATGCTAACTCACGAAATAATTTTGGGCCCCCTTCGAGCTCGGCCCCCTCAATTGGGGGGTTTGGGGTGCGACAGCTACGGCCCTGACTATAGGACTACTAATTATGCTGCTTTTAGCTGGCTAAGCAGTATGCCTCTCGGCGTATTCAACCGTGAGTCACGTGTTGCACATCTAGTTATCATAGGGTTACCATACGTCCTCTTTTAGGATGATTTGTCCTCTTTTTCGATTTAATTTTAAATTGTCCTCGGAGGACGCCCAAATGTCTTCATTTTTGAGATTTTGTCTTTTGTTTTGAGGATTTTGGTTACATATAGGGCCAAATTCGACTGATATACATTAAGTCAGCACTGTGGGAGCGCTACGGCGACTATTTCGGAAGCTGGACCGGAAAGTTGGCTTTTTTCAGTCAACCACCAGTTAATGTGAAAGAAAAACTGTATTTTCCGGGAGTTGAGCCTCTTTTTCTTTTTTAGTCAAGCGACCACGAAGTGCGAAAAATTTACCATTTTTTCAGGATTTTCCTCCGGTTTTGAAAGTTATTTTTTGTCATAAATCGATTTCTTAATATATTTTGGGGGCCGCAATAAGGCTATCTAGGGGCCGCATGCGGCCCTCAGGGCCGCACTTGGGAATCACTGATCAAAACTATTAGATTAAAGTTGATTGAGGTGTAGTGTTGGAAAATTTAGGGCACGTAATAGATAATAATTTAACATATTCGGGTGGGCCTGTTGGAATAATTACTTCATTGCATGTCAACATTTCGTCACCTACTGTCTGTTATATTGTGACTAAATATTGAAATCAGCCAAGCGTACTAAACTAAAGGACGCACACGATTCCAAATTGGTATTTCTTCACCGGCAAATAATTTTACTCTGGACTTTGTCATTTGTGCTGAGGGGCACAGATTGCCAGGACAGTGAGATTAGGTGCAAGCCATTATGGAGCCTATATGTACAATTATACATATATATATCGAAGTTATCGGTCAGGTTAGTCATTTTCATTCAAGGTTATCCCACCCGTGAGTTTATCGCACACTTTCCGGATTCCTATGTTAGCCTAAACTTCATTATGTGATGGTGCGTCCCTTCACAAAAGGAATGAATCGAAAACGAATGATCGCGCTAACTGCGCGGATTCGTGAGTCAGCTCGTATTAGTCCTTGCTGCTCATATTTCGTCAAATGACAGGGGTTGAACTTCAAGTCAAATCGGACATGCTCTCAGACCTAATATATTACTTCACGACATTCTAGACAAGTTTATTTGACATTTATTATATTTTATCAATGGACAAGCCTTCAACATATTGCATCTTGAAATTTTGTTATAAAATTGCAAAATACCTCGCGGACCGGCGTGAAAGTCGTCGCGGACCGACACCGGTCCGCGGAACGGCGGTTGAGAACCACTGATATAGTTCGACAAATAATATATTTTCTAAATGCGCTACTGGTACAAGAACTACTCGCTTTTCAAAATCACTCGAAGCGGAACTAGAACTACTTGAAAAGCCAGTAGTGAGTTGTTGTTGTTGTTGTTGTTTGTACAAGGCTTCAGGGGATGTTGTTAGAGCTTCATTGATGAGCTATGTTTGTTTAAACGACTCACGCGGATGTGTGTCAAAGACAACAGTGTGTAACGCAAACCAATCGATCCCTTGTCGTTGTGGCACATTGCTCGCTAATCCATTCTTGTCCTTGTGTTTGTCATTTATCGGGTCTTTCCTTGGGCCCTGGACCAGGAAGTCTTACCAACAGCGACGCAAGAGAGGGGAGCCCTGGTAAACCTTTATATTTCAAGGAATGATAAGCCCTGACTCGTACTGAATCTTTAGTGCCGTTGGCAGTGGATTATACAACTTCGTCAACTCCACCGAATATGTTGCCTGGATTCTTTAGTAGGTTAGTAGTAGAAACTTAAAAATCTCATTCAAATTTGGATCAGTTAGCATAAAGCCCGTAGCCCGGCCCATTTTCGTCGTAGGCTATTCCATAACATTGCTTGCGGATACGGGGGCGATGAAAAACCTTATACGTAAACATCCGATGCTTTGCAATAGGGACACTATGATCGAACACGGTGTGATTTGGCGTTGAAGACAGAAGGAAGGATGGGGTGGCAATGCGGAAGCAATGTGGGATAACTCAGAGAAAACCTCCGCTGTTCGAAGTTAAGACATTGCACAACTATAGAGTCGATACAGACAGTGTTGCGAACAATTGAGCGTGTGTCAGCTGGCTTACTGTCACTATAACGTGATAAACCAATTGGTAGAATTTGTATTTCGTAGCGTGTTGCAGTCGAATAACGCCCCATACGGTCCTGCTATAGTTGGACGGGAAATAAAGTTAAGTCAGGCATCGCACTGTATCGCAGTTCTTCGCCGACGACGGGAGAAGGGTGGGTCATTGGGATTGTTCGTGAAGTCAGTGATTCCAGTTTTGCAGTTTGCAAGCTGTGTTTCGACATCCGTGATTAACAGTATACCGACATTGAAACTCACGACTCAGCTGTCGGCGAGCTTAGCCCTTGTCGTTGCAGGCTTTGTATAACATCGCTTACGCCAGTGGTTTCAACCGATGCGCGATGGCCCAATATGGGGCCACAGAAGCATTTTGGGGCGAGGCACAGAACTCTTTGGAATGAATGTAATTCCTGAAAACCCCGGAATGGAAGTGAGAGAAAATTCGACGCGAAAAATTGACGCATGGCATCGATAATAAGATGAACAATAGCCTGAAAAGGGGTAGCATCTAAAACAAAAATCAATTTATAAAAACGCGGACCTTGTTTATAACATGTTTTTTTATGGTGTTTTATTTTAGCCATTACGCCACGCTTTTTAAAATTGTGACGTATCATTGGATTTACATTTTCAATTGAAAACATAGGGTGAATAGGGCTCCTTTGACGAAAAAGGCTTCCGACCCCTGTCATAAACGGACGACGGAATCATTAACCAGGACTACATCGTTATGCAACATTTTTACGGTCGGCGGTCATCATCATCAGGACATCCATTCCGTACCAATGATCAATATATTTACGTGCTATAGCTGTGGAACCGACGACGATTTCGAGGGTTTTAACCATATTCCATATTGAATACGCTGACTATATCGGGTGCAAATTTTCTGTATACAGGCTCTTTTAAATCTTTTAAAGGGCATTTTTTAAAAACACTGTTTAAAACAGTTTTTTAAAACATGTCTTAAAACACCATCTGTTTTAAATGCAACTCTATTTAGCCTGAACTATTTGCAAGGTACAAAATCTATCGTCCTAAATTAGCATCACACTGTATGTTAAATGAGCAGATACCACTTGCTACTATTATGTCATCAAAAGGTCCTTTTTCAGTATTTACCCTTATATAGTACGGCGATTAGGTTTTGATCTAAAAACGGAAGATTTGGACCGAAATATTTAGGA
>ATSW01004434.1:0-12268 GCA_000444245.1 Botryllus schlosseri
GTCACGAGTCATCTCGAGTCATTGCACATTTTGACTCGAGTCAAATTAAGTCAATCGATTTTCGAAGGTGACTTTAGTCAAGTCAAGTCACTCATTTTTTGGAGGTGGCTTGAGTCGAATCAAGTCGAGTCAAGTTAAGTCACGAGTAAAGTCACAATTCAAGTCAAATTGAATTTTCGAAGTATGAGTGATATTTCAAAGTCATTAACATCACTCATTACGTGAAAGACAGATTAATTGAATTAAATTTGATTGAATCAAACAACGAATATAAATTTAAATACCTGAGTAACCGTGTAGCTGAATGCTACAGTCTGGTAGTATCAGCAGAACTAGGCAGTGGTTCTCAACCTTTTTGTCTCCACGGACCCCCTTGGACCTGTCACAGACCCCCGCGGACCCCCAAGTTTTAGATCGGATTTAGCTCGATTATCGAGTAACCGTTATCTGCCTTGCCTGCAAATATCGACCTTATGCTAGGGATCAAGCAACCAGAATGCTAACATTCCCAACGGATTGTCTGATAGCATGCAAGGTTATGGTTGTCGAAGAGAGATTTCTAAAATATGAAATCTGAAGTTTTAAGCAGAGCAATAACTACCAATGGCATGTATATCGCGCGAAGCGTTAAAAAAATTTCAGTTCAGTGCAGCTTTACGCCCCACTTCAGATGCTTTCACCTATCCTAGTTTGAGAACCAAAACAGATGAATGTGGAGGGTTGCAAATACTACGAAATCACCGTGATGGTCCTTACTACTTCCATTTTTTATTCTTTCCCCAAACCCCCACAAAACATTTCTGAACAGCAATATGTTTGTATCAGTATAGGCTGTTGGAAATTAAATTGAGTTCGCGGTGTAGGTTACTTGGTTTACTCCATGACACGATCTTTTAACAACAGGTGTGGGGAAATTCGGAATTTAACTCTGCCTGCCATCTTCACATCACCACCGATTGCAAACGCTACCATGTCATGTATGCAAGACGATCGTTTGCTTGTGCGAATGCTATAGATTTATCATTATTGTTATTGCTATTACAGTGTGTTTACTAATTTCTACATTTCTTTGATTAAACGTGATTATAATGCATTTTCATTTGTTTTATTCGATTTTGTTCTGTTCCTGGGCTATTCCGAACCTCAATGTTCGTGTTCTATTTGGGTACATACGTCCGCTGATACGGTTGACTATCTTCCTTTAGGGTCCCAACATGGGTAATTCTTCGATTATNTATGTNTCGANTTTGTCGGGAATTCAAGTGTATCTATGTATTGAANGACGCGATATTCAACCGAATCTAATTCGATTCTGTTTTGCTCCTGAGTTATTCCGAAGCTTAATGATCGTGAATAATACTTTATTAGGGGTACTTACGTCCACTAATGGGGATGAATGTCTTCCTTTAGGGTCCCAACATGGGTAATTCTTCGATTATATATGTATCGCGTTTGTCGGAAATTCAAGTGTGTCTAATGTATTGAACAACGCGATATTTCATCGAATCGGTTGTGATTCTGATCTGTTCCTATTCCTGAGTTATTTCAAACCAGTTTTATTGCAAATCTGTGTTACAGTTGGGTACCTGTGTCTACTGATTGAGTCGCATTCTTGATCAGGTATCCCGATAACCAGTCACAAAAAACTATTGCAAAATCTGGCAAGTGGTTTTCGGAATTCTGGTAAAAATTCTAAACTGAAAAATACCATAATGCCCCTGCTTTTTTTTGTGTTTCACATGAACATATATAACTCCCGAGAATTCTATTAGAATCACAGTGGTCTATATTCCTATATCCTATAGTCCTATATCCTATATTCCTATATCCTATTCCTATATCCCGCCAACTGGAGAAGTTGCCCGCCCCTGCTCTAAAGTCTAAATGTTTTGATATTTTAACACTCTTACACAGTTCATATTTTGCACCAGCTATCTATATTAATGCAGTAGATGTGTAATTGTAGGCGTCATGTGGTTTATGTTTTTCTATGACTCAGTGTAAACGTGACGTTCCTGAAGGCTTGTAGATTAGCGTAAGTTTAGATTGCAGATTAGCGACTAATTTAATTAGTCTTGAAATTTTCTTCGCGCTGCGCGCGATTCAATTTCACTTCCCTTTTCGATTTTAATATAGTAGCGCTTTATTGCCATCAGAGCCCCACAAAGATGCGAAAATCAGAGGAAATGATGTGCCTCATATAGAAATACCAAGTCGGAATCGTGTGCTCCTCACTGTACCGGCAATCCTGATGGCAGGTAAAGAAATAACAGCATGCAACAAAGTGACTAACAGCAATTGGCCCACCCGGAGATGCATCATGATTTATAACTTGCCCTGAATTCTCGAAAACACACACTTTATCAACTCTACCGGTGAATCTGATCACATTGGCTGAGAAAGGTTAACGTTTGATAGTAATATGTAAAACTACTTATATTAATGACGAGATTCATTGGTGAATCTATGAAAATTTTCGCGCTAGGCGCGAATACGAGCTGTTCCATGCCATTTCTAGTGCCCACTCGCGATTGGGGGAGTATATAGTAAGCCTATATCAGCGGCCTATATCTGCTGACCGAAAACTTCGTTTTATATACGAAATACATGTAGGTTTAATTGTCCATAGGCGCCTAAATGACTGGCGCCTAAATGTTCCTGTCTTGGCAATCTGAACCTCACAAGACAAATACCACCCCGCAGGGAAACATTATATGCCAGGGAAGAAATACCAATTTGAAATCGTGTGATCTTTTAGTTTTGTACTTTAGGCGATTCTATATTTTTGATATAGCAGACAGGAGGTCACGAAATAACATCATGTAACGATGAAGTCATATCAACGGGTCCGCCCGCCCGAAGATGTTTAATTATTATTTACGGGCTCTACCGGTAAATCTGATTAAATGAGCAGAAAGGACAACAAATTGATAGCAATATACATGCGATTCCCGATCTTATTGACCGATTTTATCACGAAATATCGAAAATTTTTGCGCTTCGCGCTGGCTCACTAAACAGTACTTCTTTAATTTCGTGGCAAAAGCGAACAACGTGATGGCGGGGCGGTTTATCACCCTATGAGAAGCCAAGACCCAAGCTTTATTGGGGGGGGGCTGACGAAGTGCTGTTTCGTTCCCGCCAACGGGTACACAATACACCCAGAGATGCTTAATTATTATTGAGGGGTCTTACCTTTTCAAACACACCTCACTCGTCTCTACCGGTAAATCTGATTACGTGAGCAGAGAAAGGATAAAAATTGACAGCAATATATATGCAATTCCCAATAATATTGCCCGATTCAGCCATGAATTATGGAACTTTTTTTGCGCTTCGCGCGTTTAGACGAGAAAAGCTGACTGACTAAACGGACACCCAATGTAGATGATATGTAGCGGTAAACAGCGTACAGCCTGAGGGAGGTTCGGTTTATTACCCTATGGGGGGCCCTGGACCAACGTTTTGAGGGGGGCTGACGAAGTGCTGTAACGGCCCTGACCATAGCCTATAAAGTCTTGCCACTGGTTCTGACGCGTGTATGATTCCGTCAAAGAACTGTTTGGTTGGTTTTAAATAAGCATATAGATTATCTCCATGTCCTCACTATATAATCAAATACCAATATTGTGTTTGGGTTTATAATCACAATTTTATATAGGACCGCGAATGGATTCAGATGTTGAATGCTGCGGCCCGCGAGCTCAAAAGTTTGCCCACCCTTGGCATAGCCGGAACTTTATAAGGCCGCACTAGTATTTTCAACCTTTTCACGGTCGTGGCCCACTTTGCGTTTCAAGAATATTGCGTCGCCTAGCTCTTAGTTTTGCTCGGAATTCCGCTTTTGTGATGATATAGCAGTGTTGGCAACAAGTCACTACATTCGAGTTACAAATCATCTCGTGTAATTGCGCATTTTGACTCATGTCAACACGATTTTCAAGGCGACTTGAGTCGAGTGTGGTCAAATCAAGACCAGTCATGAGTCAAGTCACAATGTCAAGTCAAGTGGAATTTTAGAAGTACTAGCCGTGATTCATTGTCAAGTCATTGCATTTTGCAGGCTGTTTGAGACACAGACTGAGTGGTCGTTTATCATGAACCGGGAACGAACAGGTGAGTTGAATATATATGCAAAAGGCGTTGTATCGTTCACGGTTACGTAGAGCTTCTGTAACTATATAAGTAACTGTACAGTCTCAGTCTATAATTCAGCCAAAATAATAGGATAGAAAACAAAAGTAATGTTTGAGCATATTGATATTATGTAGTTAACTACCCATGCACCTAGGCTACACAATACACATCCATGAGACACAATCTAAGCCTGGTCCAACTGTTGACGAGTAATTTACAATTATAAACTATATTCGTTCTATTTGCATCGTACAAGAGAGGCGTTTTGAGGTAAGCACCGAGCACTGTGAAAAGTGAATAGAATAGAGATATACTACTCACTAATCCACTCTCACCTACAATATGGAAGCGCAGAATGGGGTAATGCATGCAAAATATTTTTGTGCAGAATTCGAACCCTGCAAATTCGTGCGATACGGTTGATCTCATCTGTACCTTTACGTACCAAATTATCACCATACTACCGTAAGCATCGAATTTTGCGAGTTGACGAACTATCTTGCTTCGAAGTATCAAAAGTTACACACAAGTACTTCTCCAATAGTTTGCCTCATGTGTTTGATGACTTTTTCACACCTGCTAAAAATGTCCACTCCCATTACACGAGATCCTCGTCAAAGGGTAATATCTACTTACCCTCACCCAATAGTCACCTACCTAAGAGATCTAACGATAGGGTTACCATACATCCTCTTTTAAGAGGATTTTTCCTCTTTTTTGACTTTTTTGAAAGCGTCCTCGGAGGACGCCCTTTTGTCTTCTTTTTTGAGATTTTGTCCTCTTTTTGAGAATTATGGTCAAATTCGCGGCCAAATTCAACTGATATGCCGTAACTCAGCACCAAAGTACGCTGCGGCGGGTATTTCGGGAGCTAAGCCGAAAAGTTGACCTTTTTTTTAGTCAATCGACCAAGATGTGGGAAAATCTTTCCCGTATTCTCCGGTTTTGAAATTTTGAAAAAGTGTCCTCTTTTCAGATTTCCAAAATATGGTAACCCAATCTAACAACTACTCAGGACCAATCATCTGGAATGCATTGCCACAACATATCCGTGAATTGCCTTACTGTAAATTCAAAAAAGACCTAATCAATTATCTCTTGTCGTCATATTAACACTGTTGCCCGACCTCGTCCGGACATTGCTTCATTGATAATTTGCTACCATCGTTTTTTTTTCTTTTTAACTAATAACATTTTTTACAGCCAGACTGTATAGAGGAAAGTGTACCTGTTTGATGCGGGTGTGATCAGACTAGTTGACCTTCAAGGTCGTCTCGATCATTCCTATCTGATACCGAATAGTGTGCAGTGCAGTGTGCATGCATATTTTCTGTACCACAATCACTGCAGTCTGTTTGTTATGTATTTTGGTTGGATGAAAATACATAGACTCTCTGTCTCTCTTTGATATTAGATCACTTTGCTGCTAGCTTACGACAACGTCAGCTGTACGCTCTGATCACTTCGACTGCTGCCGATTTCCTTGTGATGCAGCAATGGAGGCTCAGTAAAACGCACGTTCATTGAATTACATGTTGCTGTCGTAGGTCATACCAGCGTATCGCGAAAAATCCGAACACATACAAAATATACAGCGATTTAATCGACGATTACTTGATGACCTGAAATTAACTCGTAAATTTTGCTCCAGGGCACAATAGTCAATCCACATTTCTGAAACGCCGAGTCAAATCAAGTCATTTTTGCAAAGTGACTCGGGTCAAGTCAAGTCGTACGAAGTTGCCTCTTGTTGTATACATGTAAAGTGTGAATGTGACGTTGCTGGTGGAAATATATTCACTGAACGATACAGCCACAGTTTTGAATTAACGATAGCGACTTTTACAGACATAATGATCCTTACGTTATATTACCTTTTAAGACAAAGCAAACAAACCTTCGTAAACTTTGAAGTCGCAATAATTGTATACTGAAGTCTTGTCATGCTCATTCATCATTAGATAATAACCAGATGTCTTGATACCGTATCTTGATTTTAAGTCTTGGCATGATATACCTGCATAATATAATTGGAAAAATTATTGACATAATTAGCAAAACTAGAAGAGGAATATCGAAATGAAATGATATTCCTGTCTGGTATAACAAAAGTATTGAGAACTGGCGAATTACTATCCAAGATACAAGAAAAGGATACTTTTATATGCCATAAATGACGATGTTCGTGGATCAAGCAGTTCATTCTTCACATTGTCTGGGAATTTCCATATCACTGATTATAAAATAGCTGCAGATCGTTTTTGTGTCTGTTTTACCTAATTCAGGGACGCTAAATTCGAATTTGGTGTTATTTCGTCTGTCACATCACGTTTTTAAGATGAGATAAGTATAATTCATTTACGATTAAATAAAAAAATATTGAAATTTTCATAAAACCGTCTTGAAAGGCAGATATTTTTATAATCAGAACTCGAAAATTTTCCTTATAATAGCTATCGTTTGTGGGCAGTGGTGTAACTTTCTCCACCAGTAATCTGTCATCATATGGCGATACCATCACTCATAGTAGCACTCATCCATACCCCTAAGGCAGGGGTGGCTTTATTTATTCCCACGGGCCAAATGAGAAGCAGAAAATACGTTGGCGGGCCGAGTCAAAAATTTTAACTATATTCTGCATTGTGTTAATTTTATTTCTAGATCGAAAGCAGTGAATTACATTGGCAATACACGCTGCTCAGTGGCTGGTAATGAGAAAGTTGTGGTTATTTAACAAAATATTATATTTATTCGCCGTCATAATTTAAAACTATTTTAAACGTGATACATTTAAGCTATATTTAGTGCCAGACGCGTTTTTCTGTCAAGACATTAAAGTTTTTTTGGCGTACTACAGAGCTTGTCTTGTTCGCTGCCTCACAAGCAGTGTGCAGCTTGGTGAAAAGGCCGAGCTTTTTGTTTAGCGAAGTCAGCAGTTCTTCCAAAATTCGTGCTCCCTTGGCCGAGTGTCTGTCTTTGTGCATTTTTCATGAGGACCGACTTAAATTATACTTGAACACGGCGACCTGCTCGGTACAAACTATTGAAGAGACGAATTCACCTTTTACCCCAGTAAACGAATATTTAGTGCTCCAAATCTCATTGGAACTTTGGCCTTCATCCCACATCAACTTTCTTTTTGTGACATGCCTGTTCATCAATTATGGGTGATGATGACTCAATCATGCGCACTGGTTAACCTGTTTTACGAATTAGAGATTTGGAAATCCACAGACAGGATTTGAAAAGCACAGGCCGTGTAATGCGTAATGTGACAATGGCAACAAATAAGGTTTTAACTAAACTGTATGAAAACGGTGAACTCTTCTGACTTTGAATCTGGATTACGCATGTGACGTACAGGTTACGTAATCGCGGCACATAAACGAGCTTCAACGTAAACGGATTTCCGGTTCAATTTATGCAGGCTATGGTTTTAGTCCGCGCGTTACCAACCAAAAGTATATTTCACATTTTGAATTCCAAGCAACTTTCACGGGCCGCTCAGAATCGCTTCGCAGGCCGCATTTGACCCACAGGCAGCACTTTGATCTGGTATGCAAGGTCTTGGTGAAAGCGCTCACCTTGTTTTTCGCGGACATCTCAAAATTTTTAGGAAAGTGATATAAAGCAGGGGTTT
Source organism: Botryllus schlosseri (assembly GCA_000444245.1). Lineage (NCBI taxonomy): Eukaryota > Metazoa > Chordata > Ascidiacea > Stolidobranchia > Styelidae > Botryllus > Botryllus schlosseri. Next base: position 7,778 of record ATSW01004434.1, read on the forward strand.
CCAAAGTAGAGGCCGCGACCACAATAGGGTCATTTGCCTATTATCCAGGTTCGCGGAGACGAAAATTAAATACCAATGACTATTAGAAGAATTTCAATTATGCGGGTGCTATCGCCCGCTTATTTCTACATATTTCAGTTCATTTTCCAAAATAGAAGGAAAAACTAATGCGAACCTGCCAAACAAGATCAGTCGAACCGTCATTGAAAGCCACACCTACTATAACGCAAGGTTTGTGTCTGGTCATTAGTATGAAGATTAAAGTGTCGTTTACCTAGAGCCCTAGTCTCCTCCTCGCCATCTCATCCGCGAAAGAGGTGTCTAGAAGTGGGCCGTGCTATAAATAGGAAGCTACGGAATAAAAACGAAGAAAATCGGCCTGGTGAAAATGACCATAGTAGTCGACAAACACCATGAATACCGCAAACAAACAAAGTGTCGGTAGCATAGAAACCGATAGGACGGTGATATTTGATTCCGGGAAAATTACAAGTGACCGTTGGTGCTGTGTGTCAACAATATAATAATACTCAGGGCACCCGTAATAATCGCGTAAATCGACACGTAGTAATCAGCACGCCAAATCGAGAGGTGGGTTCGCGAAAATTTTCAAATCGAAATTGGGGGTCGCGACTATAAAAAGTTTGGAAACTCCTGATGTAAAGGAATTGGTAGGCAGTGTAGCTTTATGCTCTGGTCATATTGCATGTCATCTCTTGCGTGCTTAACAACAATAATTATTTCACCAGGCCAGATTGTTCACCACCTTTTTGTTGCCAAAGAAGTTGCAAACAACGAGTGGTGGTCTGTGACGAAGTTATTCTACCTTTATGGGAATACTGAACTAGGTGCCTACTTTGCCTACTCGCAGTCCTTTTTCTAGTGGTTACAAGTTTTACAGTATTTCAACTTCTACTCAGGGTTGTAACCAAGTCACAATGTTCCGAGTCACAAGTCATTCTTATCAGGACCGATAGACGAAATACCAATAATGTGGTAACTTTTATTCTTCGAAGCTACAACGAAATGATTGTCTGGGCCGTCCTAGTCTCGAGTCATATGACTTGGTTCGAGTCATGCACAATGATTCGACTACAAGTCGAGTCAATACAAAAATTGACTCAAGTCGGGACATTTTACGCATTTGAACAAATGACTCGAGTCAAGTCTAGTCACCATAAAATCGCTACTCGAGTCATTATAACCCTACATCTACTAGAACAAAGCTACTTACTTTTTACAAGTTTTATTTTGGGAAGCTCTTTAAATATTTTGTGATAAGCTTGCATCACTCTAAAAAGTGAAATTTTCATAGGAACCGCGTGAAACAGGTACTGTATCACGGTATGCGAGTGTGTTTTCGAGGATTGGTTGTAGTATTTGTCCTTTTCAGTAAGTCGCGCCATCTACACCTTGAAATTTCAAAGTGACCTCCGATTACCTGATAAATGTATGCGAACCCTCGGCCAAACTGCTTTTTGGAAATTCTTATTTGAGGACATTGCAGAGCTTTAATTTAATTTTCTACTTCCGCTCGAAGTAGTTTCGAGTTGTCGTGAAAATTGCTACTTCTACTAGTAATTGAATACTACTAGTAATCTACTAGTAATCTACGTCCCTACTTCTAATTCTACTGGAGTAGCATCACTTACTACTTTGACCCCCACTGGATGTCTGCTACTTCTAAAAGTATAATCAGCACGTTCAAGTTAGCACGTTCGGCAGTTTGGTTCTTTGGATAAGGAGACACCCTGTGTTTAAGTGTTCCAAAACAAGGCTGTATGAGTTTGAGTACACACATGCCAGAGCGCACGATTCGCATTCACCTTATATGAACATTGAACAATTGTTTGTTTATCGTTGAAAATGCTTAGGTTTTACAGTAAGAGCAGGATGCTGTCATAAAATGTATTGGTATGTCAGGTCTGCTAGTCAGAGGTTTTAAGATAAAATTGGTAACTTAGTCGTCATTGTTGTTGTAGAATATTTAAAAAATTGATCGGATTTAGATTAACGACTTTAGTAAAACTTGATTTGGAATATTAAACTGGGTTCCTCTCACTGGTGTTGAGAGTTGCGTGAAATGGCAATACGTCATCAGATAACCTCAAAAACAGATTATCCTTTGGTAATGACGTTGTGAGTGGGACTGTGACTACTTTCTTTAGTCACTTTTTTATTATTATTTTATAATGAGCATGGAATAGTCTAACTAGAGTGCAGCTTGATGTTATGACCTTCCAGTCATGGGCTTCTCAGATTTTGGGAGTACGCGCAACCGCCCACAAAAGTTAAAGAGGTCTGTGATCAAAAGAGTTTAAAAACCGCTGCCTTAAATCAACAGTGATAATTTCATGAGAATTAACCTTGCCCTCATCTCACCCACATGCCCGCATATGCCAAGGAGACTCGTGAATGAGGATATATTCCTGATTTCTATTGTCGACAATATGCACCTTGCCAAGCACGTCAACGATGGAAGCTCTAAATGGCGTCCGGCAGTCTGGTAGCCTTGACTGTGTGAGCCCAAGCATTTAGACGCTCATTTTATTGAGTATTGTTATTGTCACCAAGTGCCTACTGCCTAGTAGTGACTAGTCAGTCCAGCCAATGAACATTTGTTGGAACAAGGCAATGCACATGCACATGCGATTCTTATCTGAACGCCTAGAGGTGAGGTAAACAATAAAGTATCTCTGAAATTAATTGCTGTGCCTTCGATAATTATCTGCAGCAATAGGGGATCATCCAGAGCACGGCATGAAATAAATCGTAGATAGTGGCACATAATGGAAATGAACAAGGGAAAGCCAGACTTACCTATGGCTGATAGAATTTGCGATATATCAAGCTGTTCAGCTTCCTCACCCTTCTCGCCCTTGACGCCAGTATCACCCTTTGAAATGCATGATATGTTAGAAATTGTTTCCAAAACGAAATATTTGAAAATCGAAGTGACGATCTGAATTTATGCTCACTACATAGCGGCTTTCTAGCAGTATGATAAATTTGATAAAATTCCTGTAACTTGAATGTTTTTGGTCATTGTGTTGTTAAGCATCATGATTTATTTTCCCTTTTTGTGAAATCACAAGTGTAAATGGTTATAGGTTGATGACTGGTATTTTAAGTGTTCATGGTGCTTTACATCAGGCCTAAACGAGGCCGATAAATCTTATAATATCATTCCTGAGCTACCATTTTATAGCACGGTCCACTCTCGTTCTCGGCGTTTTCTATTACTCCGCATATGCGGGTCAGATGGCGATTCGGAGCCTCGATATACCTCCAATACTTATAGGAAGATATTCTGGAGTCGACGTCGGTCAGACTCGAACCTGCAAACAATTGGTATTTCCCTACTAGATATTAGGGCTGGGCACAGTAATTTGAGTACTCGAATCTGAATCCAGTATTAATAATAATGATTCGAGTCTAGTAATGAGATAGGATTTTTTTTTGAGTACTGAAATTATACGCTTCTCGCCATTAAGACTTGTATCATTATATATAGTGTCGATGATTGTTCCCAATGTGGAAACTTTGAAACCTCGATTCGTCACATCGCCATATGTCATATATGTAAAAGTCACTGCTGCACTCCCTCGCGCCAGATGTCCCAGAGTGTGAGTGTGATACGAAGTTACTCAGTTAATGTTTTCTAACTAACAGGTAGTTGAATGCTTTATCGGTAATGGAACAAACGGCGCCCTGTCACCACCAGCAAGAGATTTCCAATACAATGAGACAGAATATAGTCGGAATATATTTCGAGCATATACTTCGAGTATGATGTTGCGGCCAATGAAAGGTGCACATCATGATTATAGCGTAAGTAAACCATGGACGTCAAACTTACTGCCCGTCGGACAGTTACATCCGTCGCGCGAAGCAATGCCGAGTAATTAAATAAATGCTTACATTATCCAGCACATTCCTATCAAAAGTTGAAATATTTTATACGAAAGGAATAGATTCTCAATTCATATTCACATGACACATTATCAGAGGTGGTCAAAGTAGTCAAGAAAGCTACTCAAGTAGAAGTAGAAGTAGTGGCGTAAAAAATCTTCTCAAGTACGAGTAGAAGTAATTCTTTCATAAGCAACCTAAAACTACTCAAGTAAGTAAGTAGTTCTGAAAACGACCGTAATTCGTTCGCACGGACTGTCAAAAACTGCAAATTGAGCTATGCGAAAGGTGCAGAGCTTGATCCATATTGATGCATACCAGGTGGTATCCAATTTTCGACAGCATAAGCATTCGTTCGCATCATGGGATGAAAATGATAGTATTGATATGGAAATGCGATACTAATCCTCTGTTTACTCGAACAACCTGTTTTAGAAAATGTCATGGTATGGCGCCCTCCCCATATTATAAGGCCCGTAGTTTAGTCGAAGAGCAATACAGAGCAGTTGTATTGGATACGGTGTAAACATTTTGCGCGATTAGTAAACGTTAATGAAAAATATGGTGGATCGTAAAAAT
>ATSW01004437.1:0-10630 GCA_000444245.1 Botryllus schlosseri
CCCAACACTGATTCACTGTCCACGCTATAAGACAGGGGTGGCCGACCTGCGGCATTGAAACAAAAATTATGCGTCAATCTACACATTAGTTAAATTAGCGTGTGTTGGCGAAGGGCAAAAGAATTGAATCCTAAAGTTTTGAGAGATTATAATAATTCAACTAAAAAAAATTTGCGTGGTTGCCGTGATTTAGGTTGATTACATTTTTTATTTTTAATATAGTAGTGTACTTGCAATCTGATACCCACCGTATACAATTTCTAGCCGCATAGGTAATTATCGTAGGCCCGGTAATTGCTATCCGAATAATGAAATACAAATTTGGAATCAGGTGTGTCTCACGAATGAATGTTTTACTGGTACGTTTGTGCGAGTCCAATATAAATTTTGACTTGACCGACGGTTCTTGAAGGGATGTCCAGAAATGACGACATGCAACAAAGTGAAAATAGCAACCCGAATAGGATTCATTCATCATAAATTTTGAATCCGAAATTCAAAAAAGACACCGCTCCATCAGCTCCACATGTAAATCTGATCCGTGGGCTGAGAGAGGAGAGTATTTTATAGTGATATGTGCATTGCGCATTTGCGCAACTACCAATATTATACAGTATATATACGATATTTATTCACGAAGTCGAAAATTTTTCGCGCTCGGCGCGACTAGACGACGATTCCTATCTTCCACAGCATGTATTCTCGCGATTTCGGTTCGAGTAGTAAGTCTGTGGCGACGTTCTACTTCTACATTACAAACTTTCATGCGCAAGATATTTCACAAGAAAACAGTAATGGCATAGAACACTGCGAGGGCTTTCCACGAGGCGAAGTACTCCATTTGTTGATATAGCATGGGTATTTGGCGTCCAGGTGGGCCATTGCGACTGTCCGCTGAAATGAGGCCGTACACAGTATATATAAGCGAAATGCTGCCGGTAATAGCAGAAAAGTTGAACACCCCTGCAAGGGTTAATCGACAATTTCTGCTCATCTCACGTCCCCGCCGCTTTATATGTGTACGTATATATTCTGCCATGATCACGATTTTTTTAGGAGTGGGGTGGATGTGGCGATAACACGAAATATGCCTACGGCTTTGCCAAAGAATTTGTGGACGCAATCGAACGGGACAACCTGTCACCAAAACGCAGCAAAGATAGAGCAAGAAAGGCGATGAATCTCCACAACAACGAAGCTGGAAGAATGGTAAGAACTGATGAAAGCGCCCTTCATCATGTAATTTAGGGGATGTGAATTCGCAGTATATTAATACAACGCTTTACAGAAAGATATCCACTAACTTGCGTCGACTTCTAACCCGTTTTGCGGATGTGTGACATCGCCAATCTTTTACGGAGGATATGAACCCCTTGCCAATAAGTCACGCAGTCATAACACACGTCAATTATAACCTTACTTGTTGTAATAGTAGTTCTTGGTTGATTTCAGAGCCATGGCGACTGTCATCGCTTTTATCGGACTACAATGACGTGAAGTTGACAGATCAGATCTATCCAGCAGAAATAGGCCGTTACGTACTCATTCCGTGCTGACGTAATATGCTGGAGAATCGGGCATTCCAAACATATAAACATACGTGGTGCCTGTAGCCAATATCAAAGTGGCTAAGATTCTGAAACTTAATCTTTCCGTTTTTCTGTTCTATTGTTATGATCTCAAGTAAACAATTACAGTCTCAGTATTAGGAAAATCTACTTTCATGGATTAGTAGAAAATTATAGCCCAGAATTCTGAGCAATCAGCATACATTTACTCACGCTGTATTAGATTGAGATAATACATTTCGCATTTCGTGGAATTCGAGACTTTCCAAGTTGCGTCTCAGAAGCTCGACTTTATTCTAGCTTTGCGTCCTACAATACGTTTGGTGATTGAGATCGGCAGCCGAGGATTGACATGAACAAAACACACATTCACTTAAAAAAACTTGAACGTCCTTTGTGATTCATAAATATTTGTGGTGCACTGAGGGTCTCACTAGCTTCTTACCATATGCAGTTAACGCGACAACGCAGATGTGGAAGAAAAAATGGTGCCGAAATAGATGTTAAGCATGGTCATTCGTCATCAAAAGAACTCGAATAGCTGGATTGTGTCATCATTTCCAATAGGGAAGTGCTATAATTTTCCGGGGTGGAAGTTACATAAATTGTTCCTTCGGGACGATTTTAGTACGTCGTAACAAGACCACTTCGGTAGCAACATAAATCGTCACTACCAGTCTTAGCTGTACGAGGAACTTATTGAAACTATTATAACCCGTGAAACTGCACCGCTAATATCATTATAATGCAACTTGTTGAGTTGAATGTATGAAGGATACGAGGATCAAAATCTATCAAAACAAAGTCGATGACTTCTTTCAAGTGATACGTCACCATATACGTTTGCCAGCATCCACTTCCTCAACACAAGTGGAAGGCAGTGCGGCGTGAAAATCTGAGTGTTTCCGATCTGATTGTCAGTACTATAGAGAAGCTCGACAAGTAAAGAAATACATGTGATATTTGAATGCCGTTCTCGTCATAGGAATACGGAAATGTTTTAATAACTTCCTGTCGCAAAGCATTCTTGAGCAAAGCTTTAAGATACTAACCCAAGTGAACCAGAGTGCCAAAGTAGGATTAACGGCTTTACGTTAAGTCCACTTAGTCACGGTCTTTCAGAAGATGCAGACAAGTGAGGACATTGAAAAAATACACCCCTATTGCAAATAGACCGGCAAAGATAATCCTGTGAAAGAGGAGGTCTTAGCCTAGCACAATGTTGTATTTCGATCGACGGAAGGGATATTGTATGCTTTTGTGATTTTTCATTTCAATGATATAGTCACAAATCCGCATGTGCGTGATAGCGACTCGCGTAGCCGGCCTGTTTTAGCACCCCGCGCCCCAATTTAAACCCAAGACACTCCTCTATTTATGTGACTACACGCCTATAATGTCCAAAGAGATTTAATGGGATAATCAGGTGAATTACAGCATCATATTGTCAGAGGATGCATTTCATGTTTTAAGAAACGTAGAAGAAAGTTTATCAACATTTCGTGTCCATGTTTAGGTGGTCGTCAGAGGGACAAAACCATCTTGTCGCTGCAATGGACTATCTGGATCGTGCAGCATGAAAACATGCTGGTCCCAGGTGCCAGATTTCAAAAAAGTTGGCAAAACACTACGCGAAAATCACGCCAAGGCGTTCGAAATGAAAACAAACACAAAAGGACATTTGCGACCGAGGAGGCCAAGGAAAGGTATTCCCACATCGACAGATCTTATATACATCGAAGCCTCGCCAGACTACTGCAGACCAAATCCAAGAACAGGCGTGCCAGGGACGACGGGTCGAGAGTGTGATAAGGACTCAACCGATCCGAACGGCTGTGGACTCTTGTGCTGCGGCAGAGGCTTCGAACGCAGAAAGGTGGAGGTTGTCGAGAAGTGTCGCTGCAAATTTCAATGGTGCTGCAGGGTGCGATGCGAAAAATGTAAACGGACTGTTGTCAAGCATATTTGCCTTTGACATCTAAAAAACTGTGAAGTTCCTCGATAAGCATCTACATTTCTGCCGTGATCTGTCATACTCAGAATATTCTGTTCCCAAGCTTTCACACTGCATCGTCTACCGAACGCTGATAAGCATCATCATGGTTAGCTGAAATATATGTAGATAACCAGCGATGGTCGGGATTGGAAATCGAAGTCCACACGGTCCCAGCAACTTGATTAGCTATTAGACCCTACAGCGTCATGTTAAGATAAAATATGGGAAAATAACTTGAGACATTTCGATAAAACTCTCCTACTTCGAAATTATGAGGTTGTGTGTAAGTTGTCAGGTGAACATTAATTGCACGTTATTGATCTGCTTGTACCCTATTAATTTATTCTATAAATATTTGAAACTTACTAATTGTAAGGCTATGCAAGTTGCTGGGCGAACGAGAGCTGCATGTTACGATACGCCTGATGCGGCTTGGTCAATGGTCATCCTGCAGAAGAAAAAAATATTAAGCCTGTCGATCTCCATAAAATCAACAGCCGTCGCATTACGTGCACTTTAAATATTTCGTTTTTATAAAATTTCCAGTATTTATATTATTGTCCATCCTGTTTTTTACATTCACAGTGCAATAAACTATAGGCGACGAAAACATTCGTGTGTGCATTTGCTGCCGGTCTTATTGTTTCCAGTGTTTCGCGGCGTTTTGCAGCGTAGAAATATTCGAAAGATATATNTTGGCGAAATATAATTATATATATATAAATATGCAGGGGGTAACCAGGGGCTGAAAAGCGCCNATATGNCACCTCTAAANTCCCGACTTGAACATTGTGACGTTACTCATTTTCACCACGTCGTAATGGATATACGTCATGGCGTCATGAATTNGTTAAAAAAAAGATGCCCTCCTCNNAAAANATATTTCTATCACAGCTACGCCTTGAATTGANGGTATTCGGCAAATAGCATATACCCCGTCTTAGAAATTACGTTNATTCTGTGCCTNGCAGGCCNTGATGCAATTTGTTTATTTTTAAGCGCACAAGAACACNCATACACGGTGTATGACCCAATGTGCAACTCAACTCATTAATGGAATATATGATACTAAAAAGCACTTGGTCCAATTTGGAATGCGATATATGGCTATACCTCTCNACAATGTAGATGCGAACGAACTCNCTATATACAACGACATTTCACGGAAGTTTTAATTGTTTNAGATATANANATAAATGGAACTTCACACATGCTTCCTATTTNGTGGTAAAGAACAGACCACGATACATTCTGNCGTATTGTACCATACCATACCATACCATTCCATGGCGCANTAGGTTCCGATTTAGCGATCATTGGGAACCGCCAAATGAGCAAGCACTGGACCCAAACGAGAGGTTCAGTTGCATGTAATCTCTGCNTCGCATAATAACGCTATTTGCCATATCAGCATCGTACGACGTCATTATACGAACAGGATGACCTCGACTATTCAATTATCGGGTCTGNGGCTTCACCTCGTTAGCCAAAGGCGTGGGTTGGGTTGGATTGTGTAAGCAATAAGCATGCTGAANNAGTCGGATTCAATCCGGTTTTGAGAACTAAACGGATATCGTTATNGCTTCAATATTCGATCGGCATGAAATTATGAAGAGGNANTGAATGTCAGTTAAATCNGAATGNACTCGGTAACGCATTATCCTTCTCTCAAGCAATCATGAAAACGAAAATGAACGCGAGCTAATGGTATTTACGTGAAACATGTGGCAGCGAATCAAGGTACAAGACAGTTTCGGACGGCAGATCGCGCCTTATGATTAGTCAATTAAAGGACAATAATAACACGACTACNACCGAGACTTTCATTAGATTCATANNGGGTTACGCAAGNATTTTTGCACACTAACANTGTTCTGTCGCTGCTNCNACCTATNAGCGACCTCTTCTAATTAGTGAGGGAGATACCACCGAAACCAGAAATTACTGTTGATGATGCGGCGTATACGACATAACATANCATCGCACCATTCAAATTTAGNCNTAGCAACTCGGGCCNCTCAATTACATTCACCACCTTGGATTCTTATCGCAGAAAATCACNACTATTGGATGCCACATTTACCAGACCAGTTATGAAAGCTTGGAGACTGTTTACTTCTACCAGAAAACTGTTCGCGCCAGCAGTTCTGAACTTTTTTTCTTTGCGACCCCAAATCATGNCCTCGAGAACTGTGGAGACTGGCGAACCAAACATTGTGACTGCGAAACTAACATCCATAATAATTACCCTGCTNCTTTCCTCGCGANGCAACCAGTATAAATATNGTNACATACAGNAACCTACTGCACCTTTTACTGCCATATTCTAATGTGNGCCCNGACCCTGACGCGNTAGTGTTTGNTGTCTCACAACTGTTGAAAGTTTGGTTGGTCACAGCNGTCACACCCTGTGNNTCGCAATGTAGCCTATATTGTGTGTCTTGAGNGAATGAAAATNACAANCGTCGATTGNATTGTATTGCATCTCTAGTCATATTCTGGTCGNACATGTTTTAGAGATTTNGTATGTATATNCGCGATAGTCANCAATCCCACTTCCGCTTGGTTATATNTCAATTGCAAAAGCCACTNGTCAGTGNTCATTGACGCTGCAGNTGCTGCTATAGAGTCTNTCCTGCAGGGCAAGAACACAAAAGACTATGTTCANGGCTGCTAAATCGGGCTNGCAATATANNAGCTATCCTCTGAACNCAAAAAATCCAATCAACATTGGACGCAATGACAGCTCAGGAATCNTAAATATCAATGTCGACCTGCTGTGAAATAACCNCAAATGTCGCGACACCANATTTACTANCAACAAGAACAAAAACAGCTTGACATAGAATATACTTNNAATTCAAATNAAATCAGTGTTCCANATTTGAATCACATCTTGCAGATTTCTANGACAAACTTCAGTGCAAGCAACATCANCCATCCTATNGAANCCGTNCGCAGTTCGTATTAACATAATTTNAAAATANTAATTTCGAATANCCAGTCGTAGAAACGAACGCTCANTGAAGCATGCTCATNAAATTTGCATGATTGAGAATTNCTCNGATTCNCCCGACTACNTTTCTACCTTTCTTCATCCGGCCCGTNAGCCAAAACGGCTGCCGNGCCCTACTGTCCACAGNGTAGCCGTACAGTACATTCAGCGAACTACGAATGTTTGCAATATGCATATTTNGCGAATAGACCGCACGNNCGAACAAGATGTTTTNATGCGTTAAAAGGATTGAAATTCCTGGGAATTGTCATACCTCAATGTTTGCTTTCTCATATTGGCACGTAGATTGCGTTTTACTGCCTACTGGTGCNTACGGTATGCAGTCGTGTCTAATCATTCNTGACAACATATGTGATATGACGATNCCAAGAATATTATTCTTCATCGCGAAAGACAGACTCATGCATCAGATACCCTATCGAGAACAGCAGCACGGCAGCTATAGGCAGCACAGCTCCCGTCGATATAAGCCAAGTCAAGTGCAAATGCGTGACCGTTATCTGTTTTAAGTCGAAGTGTAAATAACACAGATAACGGACACGTACTATTACAAAGTGATAAATCTAACACTTTCAAACGCCGGTAATAATATTGAGAATTTGCATGGATAATGGCTCCTTATCGTGCTATCTATGAATCAAACGATTCCGATCAAACCACATTATCCTGTCACTCCTAGGTATATAATGAACGCATAGAAATATTCGCGACTTCCGTATCATCCTATGCGGATAAATGTACGTATATAGGTGGCTGCCTGTCACTTATATAATTTTAAAGGTCCCGCAGTCAACTGCCTCATTCCATAACCTGCCTACCATTGCACCAAGAGCGTAAACGCAACAGCATATCATCCCACACCGATTAGAATGTGATCAACGATGCGCGTTGCGTGTTTTAAGTGAACAATCTGAACATGCGGACATAAATAATGAAATGTACTATACGCCAGTTGTACGCTACGGTTTGGTCAAAATGACGGATACACAACACAGCTAACCTAATTATCTAATTATTTATATCCGCCCCCTAATTACTAACGCCCCGTTTTGTCATACTATACTACATAATACGCATTACATGTATAGCTTAGGGCCGACAACACATGTACAATGGACATTGTACAAACAATGATTGTGGTGTCGTAAACGAGCCATTTGACGCTTTAGTCCGTCAAATCCTCTGGACACCTTTCTTGCAAGGTATGTGTCTGATTAAAAGACCCCTCCAAGTGGTTTCGACACCCTGCTGCTATCCCTTCATTGTATTGCAATCTTGTGATGTTTATGAATGGATAAAAATATCGATAAATGACTGACTGACTGCAATGCCCTGCCCATGTCTGCCTGCCTAGTCACTGGTCAATAAGGTATATTCAATTTATCGTTTACGTCATTGGATAATATAATGGTACGTAATTCATTTCCATATATTTCTATATGTTCACGGTGGTGAATGACAATTTTCACGTGGAAGCATCAACCATTAAATGACGCTAGGCATAGTGTGATTGGCCGTGTAATACATGAATTGCGACTCGTATACAATTAATAGGAGTTCGGAGAGCAAATAAATCGGGAGTAAATAACTCGGTCGGATAATTTGACGTAATGATGACTTCACGCGCGATTACTTCCGACAACAGCCGTACATAATGCGGCGAACGGAACACATAGCAACAAAACCATTAATTAGACGCTATTATTACGTCTGAAATATAAATAAATAAATACGTGACTGCTCCTTCTGCACCTGCCATACCTTACTTCCAAAAGGCGCAAATGCAAAAACGCGTCCAATTGTAGAGCATGTACGTTCTACAAAGACATATATCAGGTTAGCATCCAGGTTACAGATGCAACTAATGCTCGTGAAGTACGTGTGTGGTGAAGCCCATTGATTTAGCTGGTGTCGAAATGACCGTTAGGGGGCAGTCGGGGGCTTGAAATTATTGATACATCACTCCACCAACGTGTTGTTGAGTCCCAGTGCAGCGTATCCCTCAGATTCCAGTGTCACGGAGAAAAGAAAGCCCGACTTCAGCTATGAACAAGTCAAATAATACGTGAATGAAATGCACTGGACACGGAGCAGCTGTGTTCTACTTTTTCGTATTCAATAGCTCCATTTGCCGTGAACAAATATATATTACTAAAAAAACGACAGTATTTGTCTTCTGTCTTCAGAAACACTTTTGATAGTCGCCCCCTTGCTAAACACAAATATTAGACCGAAAGTTATCCGGCAATTTAAATAAACGGCGGGTCGCATTGAGAAATTCACATTGCTGGTATATCTGTATAATTGCAAACATCGAAATTAGTGGTGGCCCAAATGGTGCACTGCTGCATGCCATATCCTGAAAATCATCCAACCCCGTAATGTTGTTCGTGACCTCTTACAAAAAGCCTAAAACGAAAGCGGACCGTACTACGGGTCGGCCTAGGGAATATCGTCCTGGTGTAAATTACCACAGTAGTCGCAACACCATGAATGCAAAAAGCTGCAAAAACAACATCCATATTTTTTATGGGAAGTGGGAGCTTCCAACCTCCGTTTTCGTACGTATAATATATCAAATGAGGGAGCATTCGACAGTCAAAATAGTACGATCGCCCATGGGAAAGGTATCAGGAACGAAGGGAGCACACCATATCTCACACTTCCAAATTCCCAATGACAACGGGGATATCAGTTTTACCCAACCTCCTCTGGTCTGAGCAAGACCTCAATTTACCACCCGAGTAAGATATACTAAACCAGAGGTGGTCAATAATGAAAGTATAGGCCTACTCAAGCAGGTATTGTTTACTGGTATTACTTCCTCAAGTGGGTATGCTTTTAGACTAGTGCCACTTTTCCGTGGAACAGCATCGAGTCAAAATGACTTCCCTTTCATAGTTTGGATTTTGAAAAGTGGAGAGTAGTTTTGGAATAAGTTTGCATCCCTTTTATGAGTGAAATTGAGACAAGAACTGCTCGAAATAGCCCGCGTATCACATTAACTACATATGTGACGAGATGGCGTAGTGGTATGATCCGAGCGCCGTGCTACAAGTCGGCAGCTACTGACTAAAATGAAGAAAATTAGCCTGGTGTAAATGACCATAGTAGTCGACAAACACAATGAATATCACAAACAACAACAGTACCTACATAGATTTCTGAAGATCCTACTTATTTATATGAGTCATTATAGTCATTTTGGGCTGATCGCGAAGATAAATCTGTCAATTAGAAAAGTAGCCATCACCGATTAACTGCTAAAAATGCGACCCATCGACTGAATGATTTTTTTTAAACTAATTACTTGAGTAGTTTTCAGACTTTTCAATTTCTACTCCCGCTTGCTAAAGTAGCTTTAAAATGTCGTCTACTTGTAATTGACTGACTAATTTGACCAGCGCCTCCGTACTACACTGGCAACGCCGTGACCACGGCTGAATCAATGGCATTCACGCGCCAGGAAGTCGTCGGGCCCGTTGCCCGTGGCGTACACTTTCCTCAAAAGAGGTCTCGTCATTTACGACGGGGATATTTTTGACGCGGAAACAATAAGGTTTACGGACAAGATTTAATGGGGACTTGTAGAAAGCACAAAGAGCGAGAGCCGAATATCGCACATCGTAAAGACACCGAAACAGTAACAATTAAAACGAAGTGATAACGGCGTCCGTGATACCTCGCTATAGACGTGAAATGTTCACACCATACAACCGTATATACGAATGGAGGTCTAGTTATGCACCGTCTAAAATACAGAGTAATTTGGATTCTAAATCAACATCGCGACTGCAATGCCGCGGCATCAGTGAACCGGTGTTTCCATTTCGTTAATTAGTGAATTAATACAATACGTAATAAATGACATGTAACCGACAATGCATTCTGTGTTGTGTAGTCACGACGTACCTACTAATAATTTTATCGGAAGAGCTTCTTTCCGGCTACAGAACTTCAATATACCGTTGATCATATTGAAATAAAACTCGTCGGGGGTAATCGTCAGCAACTAGCAGAAAATTGGAAAGAACCTTGTTTGTCTGAGAC